>PVKU01000603.1:147953-440292 GCA_004027475.1 Anoura caudifer
ACCAGGCTGTTTGGAGGAGTGGGGGGTGGGGAATGGAGACAACTATACTTGAACAGCAGTAAAAAAATAAGTAAATAAGTAATTGAGCAGTTCTGAACTGTATACCAGCCACGAGACCCGCATTTTCCTAATTTATGACATCAACTGTATTAAGAACTAAATTATTTCATTGAAACCACAATCAAGTGTACATTTAATATTAACAACAAGAATTTCTGGGTTGCCTTTCTATGCAGTTGAAAAAAACCTAAAAGAAAATATTTTCAGAAAATAAGTTGTATTATCTAAAGACTAAGTCATCTTCAGGCTGTTCACTTGTTTATGCCTGGTTGAACTGATTTTTATGTTAAGAAAGGACTATGTAGACAATGATGTAAAAGGGAATAGCTCCAAATTCATACTTTTTTTGGTGAAGTGTGAGTCACACTTTGATATTTAAAAATATCTTCATGCCAATGTTATTTTTAAAAATCCAAATTGATATGCTTGGCACATTTCAAAAAGTATTTTGTAAAATAAAACTTATTTTTTACTATGGATTGATATGAAGCCAAGTAAATTCACTTGCATTTTCATGTATAAAATCCAACATACGGTGTTTAAAGATGTTCTGTGTGTGTGTGTGTTTGTGTGTGTATGTGTGTATAGCTACTGATATGGCTACTGTTTATTTGCAGAGCATCTAAGTTGTGTAAAACATTATTTAGCAGGAAGCACATAAATGAGAACATGCAAAGATAATTTTTATATTTTACATTTATGTTAGTTGTATGTTCCTTTAAGACATTTTATTAGATTGTATAAATTATTCAAAAAGAAGTCATCTAGCATTTGCATTTTTAAAATAGTAAGCCAATAAAATGCCAATTTCTTTATAAAGAAAATGCCTAAAATCTTTTTTTTTTAACTTTCCAAAATTAGGCATTCAAATATATTTTCAGTGAAACTATATATCATATATCAAGGCTTATCTAACAAAATGAGAAAATCCTAACATTTAGAAAAGCAGAAAAGATGCTTTAGGTGTTGATGTAATAAAGATAAGACCATATTTCACTTACTGTAAGTAAGTTACATTTGGGATGTTTTCTCAAATGCAGGTAAATATATAAGCACAACTCTAGAAGAAAAAAAAACGTGTTCTTCCAGTATAACACTAGTATAGCCATTACAATAATATGTATCTGGGATAAAATGCTGAGTTGTCTTTTTATTTATTTTTAATCTTATTGTTTAATTACATTGGCATTCAATATTATTTTACATTATTTTCAAGTATATAGTGTAGTGGTTAGACAATCATATACTGTACGCAATGGTCCCCTGATATTTCCAGAACCCACCTGGTACCATACATAGTTATTGCAATATTCTTGACTATATTCCCCATGTTGTACTTTGACATCCTTGTGATTACCCACCTACCCATTGTCAAGTGACATAGTCTGGTCTTTGTACTCTCTTACCTCCAAAAATGACACACTGTACCATAGAAATGTACTTTGGAAATCTATATAATCTATTAACTGATGTCAACCCCAAAATTTAATAAGACTTTTTAAGAACACACAAAATGATAGCACAGTACATAGCTCTTGGTGTTAGGAAAAGTAACTGAAATAATATATTTAAAGTGTCTCTCAAAATATGTGGTATTTCCAGCAACATTCCTTAACTTTTATGGATACAAATAATTTTATTAATGTGTGTTTAACTCTATAACTGTAAAACAGAAATTTTCCTCAATATGCCATTAGTACTTTAATAGGTATTGCATTGAATTTGTAAGTTGTTTTAGGCAGTATGGCCATTTTGATGATATTAATTCTTCGGATCCATGAACACAGTATGTGCTTCCATTTGTTTGTGTCTTCCTTGATTTCTTTATTCAGTGTTGTGTAGTTTTCTGCATACAGGTCTTTTACCTCCTTGGTTAGGTTTACTCCTAGGTATTTTATTTTTCTTTTTTGCCCTATGCTAAGTGAAACAAGTCAGGTGGTGAAAGACAAATATTGTATGATCTCACCTTTAACAGGAACCTAATCAACAAAAACAAATAAACAAACATAATATAACCAAAGACACTGAAATTGAGAAGGGGCGATAGTCACCAGAGGGGAGAGGGGAGGGAATTTCAGGGGGAAAGGGGAAGGGTTTGGAGCAACAAGTATAAAGCCACATGGACAAAAACTTGGGGGGGGGTGAAAATGGGAGGGGGGTGGGGAAGGCTGGGGCGGTGGGCTGGGATGAGAGTAAAAGACAGAAAACTGTACAAGAACAACAATTAAAATAAATTTGTAAGTGGCAAAAAAAGAAAAAAATTCCTCAATAGATATTTGTTATATTAATAAATATTGAATTTACACAATATATAAAGCAAGGAAATTCTGTGAGGAAGCAGAGATTGTAATTCACACAGTTGTATGTCCAACCATGGTTTATAGCTGTGGTGAAACTATGTTGATAGAAACATCCCCAAGACACAGTGCATTATAAATCGAGAATCACTCATATTAACCAGAGATGGCACCACTATTTAGATGAATAAGCGAGCCTAGTGCATTAGCCTAATTAGAAAATATTTTAAGTATAAGGTGACATTCAAACTTGGAAACGGTGGATTTTGATGAGTCCAACATTCAGGGAAGTTTCCTGTAACGGATATGAACAAAGGAAAGGAAGCGTGGCCATATGCTGCCTCCCCTGCTCAGCAAAATAGTTCTTGCACTTCCTCCTCTGTAGATAATAAAATTAATTTCAGTAATAATTATAATATAAAATGAACAACAAAAATGATCATGGGAGATATGCAGGCAGTGAGCATTTCCACGGATACTTTTTAGAACTGATGAATAGAATGATGGATACACAGGAATCTGAATCTTAGTCTGCTTCATTATTAAACACGTTCTACAGACATTGCACCTCATTATCACCTGATGCTGAGTTAGACCACTGCCCTATTTTGATCTTCACCAATGAATGGCCTCAAGTGTTTCTTTCCAAGTGCAAGAGGCAGGTTTTCAGTTAATTTTCCTTGACAGATATATTCCACTCCATTTTTCATAAATATGTATTCTCCATCTCTATAAAATAATGCTAAAATTTCAGATTTATTGAAGAGATAGCTCTTTTTTTCAGAATAGAAAAACTAGAAAATGAGCTAAAATCTGAATTCAACTGGACTAATGATTTATTTTAACCTTAGCACAATATTGCTGTTTATATTTTAGCTTGTATGTTTGTCATGCCTCTTCGTGTGTTTTAATATTTCAGAGAATAAAAAAAGCACTTCCTTTCTCTGCATACCTATATAAAATAATTTTAAAGGCAACAATATGCTTATCACCATACTTAATAAAATTTATGTTAATTTAGGGTAAAGACAAATAAAGTGCCCCTGTAGAAAGTAATCTGGGTTTTCGTTATATTGCTGGCTTTGAAATTATTGTTTAAGAAACAGCAGATGTTCTGTTGACTAGTCGATCATTAAAAGTTACTACTCTGCTATAAGACAGTGCTTGTATAATCATCATAGTGTTAAGTTCATAACTGAGTGTAGGTGGCAGACACCACAAGCTTTCCAAATGAATAGTTTTGATACAGATAAAGAGTGAAAGAAGTAGAAAGCGCTGATCTCATTTAGTAGAGATCAAAAAGCACATTTAAAGCAAAGACAAACACACAAAGAAAGAACACACATTCTTTCAATAACAATATGTCAAGAAAATATTTTTTTTTTACTTCTCATTTCACTTTTGCATATGTTGTATAACATCCTTAATCAATTAGTGTCCATAAAAATGTAGTGGGCTAGCTGATTTTTGTACCCATAATGTTCTGTTACACTGATGCTTTATGATGTATCTTCATGAGAAATTATACTCGTCTTGTCTGAAGGTTAGGTTATATGCACCATATGTAAAACAGGCCATTTACTAAGACACTCCATGGCGAATTTGTAGCTTGGTAGAATATGCCAAGGTATTTATTATTATTACACTGATTTTGGTTTAGAAAAATTATATAACAGTGCCATCAGGGATGAAGGATTTATTAGTCATAAATCTAAAATTTAAAATATGGAGAATATATATGTATACACATGTGTGTGCACACACAATGAGAAAGGTGTAAATGTAGATACTAACTGATATACACCAAAATGAAGGGGAAAACTTGATAATTTCAAGTTTCATTTTATAAGACCTTGGAGATAAACACAGAAAATAACTTCCAGAAACTATAATTTTTTCCAAAGTTTTGCTCTGTAAGATTCAGGATGCAAATACTATTGTCAAATAAAGAGGGACAAGCATGGTGTTGTCCTAGCAACCCATGGGTGCAGTAAAACATGCTTCAGCTGGGATGGCTGCAGTGCAGGTGAGTGGGTAGTAACACCTATGCCAAAAGGTTCTGGTTAAAAACAGCTGGTGCTCCACTGAGCATCGGTGGAAGTAACTGGTAAAATTGCAAAACTATTTTGCTGCAGTTCTAAGAATATAAACTGTATTCTTAAATAGCTCCATGTTGTCTAAATTTGTATATTATCAATTTCAAATGTTTACGTATAAAAATTAAAGTGCATATTCTTAGGCAACCATAAGGAAAAAATATCCTTTTATCCATGAGAAAAAAATTAATGCTTATTCAAAGGTAAACATGCATATCTATAAACTAGAATTCTATCGATCTAACAATGTACCAGTATTCTAGCAATTTGACAATATGCTTACATATCCAAGTCATATTTTTCTCTGTTTAGCTTCATGGTATACTTCTGCAATAAAATTTCCATAATAGAAAAGTTTTTGATTTCCTAATTCAAAGTTATTTTTAATAGAAATATTTGGTTACTTACTTTCTTCACTTTTTTAATACCTAGCTACTTTTGCATATTTCTATTACCAGAGTTCCCATAATTCTGGCATAAGAGATAATTTCCCTTAACCTCTAGTATTAAAAATTAATATAAGAAATATTATACAGAAAAATATTCTGTGTAATATTTAACTCACAAAATTGTGTATCATTAAACATGACATAGCTTTTAGTCAAAGATATAAAACAACTAAATATAAGGACTTCGCAGTAATTCATTTACTTTTATGTTCCATTGGACATGATCTTAAATGGAATTAACATCCACTACCCTGCATATTTTAGGTAAGGGTTTAAATATACACATAAGACTTACTAACCAGGTGGAAGTACATCAGTGGAGGATCATTATCTCTAAGACCCCAAAACAGGAAAAGGAAATGCTGTTTTCTTTTTCTCTCTCTATCAAGTTCATATAAGATACGTTTTTCTGGCACATGGGAAGTGAGCTGCTCTCCCTCAGTGGGAGGTTCAGATATCTTCCTTTACTTCAAAGAAGACAAATTAAAGTGAATAGCATTGGAAGCCTGACACTGAAACTGAAAGACAGGATCTCTAAAGTTGAGAAATTCAGGTGGCATAACGTCTCTATGAATTAACTTCAGAATAATTCAGCCTACGTGACAGTAGCTATAGCAGAATGTGTGCTTCCACAAAGAAAAAAGTATGCTGGAAAAATAGACTTCTAAAAGGAACACTTTTATTTCTCTATTAGATTATAAAGGTCCAGCAGCAGCAAACAGGTTCTTAGCATATATTTAAAAGGCTATGGATTGCACTAATTGAAAATAATATTCTAATATAACCAATCATCTCAAGCAAATTTGATCCATCCTAAGACGATTTTTACACCCACAAACAGATACTTTTGCACTTACATAAATATATATAGAAACATCTCAGGTAAAAATCTATCATCAGATGGCTATTCACATATACATAAAACTAACATATAGACTAAAATACAGATAAATAAACTAATATAAAGCAGAGTATCATTTTAAATAACCACATATCAGAGTGTAGCCCAGGAGCAGTTGTCTCATTCTTTAAAACATCAAAATAAGTAAAATAATGAAAGGGTGGAAGCTAAAAGTGGGTGGCTATTTTCTCTCTTTCCATTGATAATTTTCATATTGTGCTAAAAAGCAAAGAGAACTCAAACTATCCAAAGTCTAATATTTTGAATGAATTACCTTTTCTTGTGATGTTAATTGTACAGAAGTTTCTCCCTAAATTGTGTACAATTTTGAATAATTTAGCTTGATCAGAGTAGTTGATGATCATAAATTGATGGCACTTTTCAGATGGAAGTGTCAAATCTGTGTGATGGTTTCAGAAGTCAGTGCTTTGTCCTGATGAATTATATAGTCATGAATATTTCAAAAGGTATTAAACAGTTTGAATGTCACTGTGACAATTGTAACTTGACTACAAGTTAGGAGGACTGGTAAACTGGTTTGCGGTCAACAGTCAGGTAGCAGGCGGGTGGCATATAAATGCGAATACTCTGGACAGAGGGATGGTTCACGTTCCAGGTGGGATGGAGTGAGATGCTGTGAGATTTCATCATGCTACCCAGAACAATGTGCAAGGTAAAACTTCTGAATTGTGTATTTCTGTTTATTTTAATTTAATGTTTTCAGTCTCTGGATGTCCACAGGTAACTAAAACCACAGAAAGCAAAACTGTGGAAAGGAGGGCCACTGTATATGTATACAAACACACATTAACATTTTATACACATGCAAATACCAATAACACATATATGCATGTGCATATATATGAAGAGAGTAAATTATTACTTATTAATATGATAATTAAAACTTTTCCACTAGGAATGACCCAAGTGCCTGAGCACAAACAGCTTTGTGGTCCTAGCTCTCAGCAGTATGAGGTCCTTCTTTTTCCATCTTTTATTTTAATTCCTAGAATTCTAACAAGAGATTTTAATCTGACATAAAGAGCAATCTTATAAAAATTTAGGTTGGAAGATACTCTGTAAATTTAATATTGAAATCTATGACCCATAGTCATATTATCAATTAGTGAATTTCCCAGAAAATATTCTATTTTCAAGGGAGCATCAGATCATGGATCTTGCCTATGTTAGTTAATGACATCCCTTACAGTACT
The DNA here is from genome assembly GCA_004027475.1 of Anoura caudifer. Lineage (NCBI taxonomy): Eukaryota > Metazoa > Chordata > Mammalia > Chiroptera > Phyllostomidae > Anoura > Anoura caudifer. The sequence continues at coordinate 154,971 of PVKU01000603.1, forward strand.
TCAGAAATGAGAGTAAGATGTTACCCTGGAAGTAATCCTAAACTAATTACATTAATCAGTTTGGTGAAAGGATATGCTGGAGTCTATTGAAAGACATATACGAGATGTTCTCATGATGAAAATATATGTACACACACGGGTATATAGATATACATACATATATGTATATGTATGTATTCTAAGGTTAAATTAGATAATAGAAATTAGGCATTGCAACTTTTACTGGTGTATATAGCACTTACATATAGAAACAGAGCTCAGTTTTTTATGTGCGTGTTTGCTAAATTTGCAACAACTATCAGATATGAGAGTGGCGACCTAAGGTAGACATAGGGTATTTGGACCTGGATTTCAAGAGAGAAATAACAAGGATGAATATGCAAATCCAGAAGTTATCATTTAGATGATATTTAAGTCGTTCAGATATAGGAAAGAGTCTAGAGAGTGAAGGTAGATAATAAAAAAAATCATCTCAAAAGACTGAACCCAGGAACACTCCTAAATTTAGGGATTAGAATAGTGTTCCCAATCCAGGGGCAGAAAAGTACATCATGGAGAGCAGAGTGATACAATGTATGAAATGTTTCTAATTAGCCAAAATGAGATTAATGCAATTAGTCATTGAAATTATCAACATGAAAGTCATTGGTAACCTTGAAAAGAAGATTTGTAGTAGAGTTTGTGGATAAAGAAAAAAAAAAAAACGGTGGAAATGATCAATACGAAGCCTGCAATCATTTACTACACTTTTAAGAAACTTTTCTATAAGAGAAGATAAATGGAGCATTAGTTAGTATGAAAAAGGGAACCGAAGGGACAGGAATTTTATATAATAGAAATAATGTTTACTTATATCCTGATATGAATAATACAACATGCGATTATTAGTGCAGGAGAGAGGAAGAGTCAATGTAACGACGTCCTTGAGTAGCTGTGAGGAAGTGAGGTCTAAAAGCCTGGGGGGGCGGGGACGTTTGCCTTTCCTAGGAGCCTGGCATCTGTTACTAATGTTTATGCGTGAAGAGTAAATTAGTAAATAATTATTCATTTGCTACTCCTAGAGCAATTCAATAAATAGAAACTACACGTATTTCGTTGTATGTTCCTCATATCACAAGTTTATAAATATTTCTGGGCATGGATAGATTTTTCCCGCTCTGCCATTTCACCAGTTGTTTAGGGGGCATCTGAGGAGAATAAGTCAAATTAATTGAGATTCATCTCTTTTGTTCATTGGTCATGTTTTATCATCTTTTTTTTAGATTCAAAGCTTATGTCATAGTGTTTATTTTTATATGTTTCACTTATTCTTTTGCTAATGCTATATTTCTCCTCCTGTAACAATGATTCAGATTTTCTTTATTTGAAATTGGAAACTGTCGTCTTGAAAGTCTTTTTCGTAAATTATAGTTTCTGCTTTCTCCTTTTCCCTCATATTGTGTCATTTTCACAGGATCCAACAGTTAATGCACCAATTACTCATCTTTATCACATGCTCGATAGTCTAAAGTGAAGTTGAATTGTATGGAAGTTTCTCTGTGGCTTCTAAGCATACATTTACTATGCTATGTAGTATTTCTGTGATGGACTAAATGCCAAGGTGAACCAGAAAAATTAAAGTAAAAACATGGATCACCTTCAAAAATGTTTTAATTTAAATCTGCATCCTATGCCCAGGTGTCCTCTGTATAAACACTTTATTTTCTGTGTATTTATTGATATTGATGCATTAGATTATTTTAAGTGCTTTCTACAAAACTATTCAAATTCTCACATAGATTTCCATAAATTACACAGCAAGCATCATTATTGACCCCTCCCGCTAGGCATAGAAACTGTGGAGTAGAGAGTCTAAGCAAATTACTCAAGTTTACAAGCATCACTAAGTGATTGGGAGAGAGTGGATTTGAAGCTCTGGAACTTAACTTTCAGAATTCTCCCATACTACCATATGCAAAATTATTGTTTCTTCTATAGTTAAAAATTTTAATTTCACTTTAAAAAAATAAATTTCTTGGGATGACATTGTTTAATAAAATTTTATGTTTCAAGTGTGCAATTCCATGATATGTCATCTGTATAAGTACATCATTTGCCCATAACCCAAAGTCAAAACCTATTGTACACTGAGATCTTGAGACTCTACGGATTCTATTAGAAAAGCTGTATGAATAGAAATGCTTTCCTCTGTATCTCGTCTATTCTAATGCGTTGATTTCTATCTAGTTTCGAAAAATTTTGCATGTACTTCTGATAATTTTCATTTTAAGGGCTTCATATTTTTTCATTTTTCTTTAATGTCAACCCTTTAATTACTTTATGTAATACCTAATATAATATCATGTATTCTATCATCCAAATGGCTCCAGAGTGTATATTTCTTAAAAACAATACAAGTTTAGTCTATTCAATCATATCTTTTTATTGTTAGGTTGATACATTTTTCTGTTTCAGAGCCATTACTTATGGTTACAAATTTTAATTCATGTTGCAAAAAATATCTTGAATAAAAACAAGATAGAATTATTCTCAACAATAATGATGTCAACTTTGCATTTCAAACATTTTTATTTCCTTTAAATCTATTTACAGCATCTGAGAGTTGCTTCTAATAGTTTTAAAGACATAGACACAGAGATATGCACATGACATTCTTAGCTAAGTTATTATAAAGAGAAAATATAACACTTTTATTCATCCAGGAAAAAAATATACGAATAGTATGAGGGAATAGAAATTGCACCGGCATTATATTTGTTGAAAGTCACTTGAGTTCCAGAATTGCAGAGCAACACTTACCAAATCCTAAAAAAAAAAACAAAACATAATACAAAAGCATATGAATGTTAAGTAAGCTAAAATCAAGACACACACACACACACACACACACACAAAACCCATGAGTAGTATTAGGAACATATCACTCATAAACGCTTTTTGGGAAAGTCTAGATAAAAATGATAGGTTATAAAAGTATGCCATTAATGTAGGAATATAGTTGGGCATTATGGTAATGGTCAAGGATGTAAATATAAAATTTTATAATATAATAATATTAATGATATAACTAACAATACAGAATGTGAGAAAAGAGAAAATAGGAGAATGAGGAAGAAATATGAGAATATTAATCTCTTCATCCTTTATTTTATGTTTGTATTTAAATTTATCTAAACTTGGAACATTATTTATAAAATAGAATTACTATAATCTTCATTTCTTTGTGATCTCTATTCTCAACCTGAGAGTGAACTTTAAAAAATATTTGTAGAGTTTCAAATACATTTTTTTGAAATTTAGTAAGTTTTTACTATCATTGCATCTATTTGTTCTTTTTATGTAACATTTGTCTGAGATTGCATTTCATAAAAAGGTATTTTTTGCTCTTTAACTTGATCTAGGGGATTGTTATATGGGAGTATACCTACTAAATTTCCCTTTCTGTAGGCTTCAGATTTTGCACTTCATTCTATGTAATTGTTTCCTTAATAATTAAAAAAAAAACCTGTCCCACCTTTTAAAAGTATTTATACTAAATATATGTTTATTTAATGTTTATATTGTTAATTCTGAGTAGACAAGTATTTTTTCTGAGTAGACAGATATAGTTTATCTTTTATAGTACACAATTTTATGCATTTCTTAAATTCTTCATAATAAATGTGTTTTACACAAATTATATAGTGTTTTGTATATCAAGTATAGATATAAAGAATGATGAACTAATGATATGAGAATAAAAATGCAACAGATTAGTGTTATAGAATATCAAAATGCATCATTATAAATCAACTAGGAAAGACTGAGTAAACTGATATTAGTAAGAGAATGTGGAAGATGGTTAAGGATTGCATGAACAGGAATGTGAAGGAGAATATTTGAGTGAAGAGTTATAATATTTGTGAATTATTTAACAGAATGGAAATAGCTTCAGGGAGCATACAGTGGTAAAATTTCTGTGGTGGCTAAACAGAAATACATTTGCTTCCCAGAAACTTCTTATATTGTAGTTAATGAAGACTTAGCAGCTTGGCTTAGAGATGCGAAGAGTAAGGGAATTTAGTGAATTTCTTAAAGTATTAAGAATCCCTTCATGTGCAGAAGGGAACACAGCGGTGGCCTGCCCAGGTGCTGCCTTTTCCGCACCTGCTTTGAGCACTAGCTGCTGATGGCTTGCAGGTGAGTTTCCCTCCTGGGAAGCCTGTATCCAATGATACAAACCTAGTCATCTTGCTTCAATGCTGGGTGACCCTCTCAGGTGTAGGTTCTGAGAATGTTCCCCCAGTAAACCTCTTGTACCCAATCTCTTTTCCACAGCATGTTCCGTGAGGACCCTGACTTATGACTGTTGGTACCAGGAGTCATCTTAGATTCTGACCTTATACTGTAATCTTGCAGCTGAATAATCAATTAGGTAGGTGGCAATGTGGGTATATAAGGGCATTTTGTGCCATTCCGGTTTCCCACAGGCTGCCCTGGTTCAACTGTTAAAATGGCTATGAGAAAAAGAATAAAAGATTGAGGATGACAAATCATTAACTGAAGGTGATAGGGAAAGCCAGGATTTTTCTTGAGAATATAATCATTCCCTGAATCCATAAGGCAAAAATGGATGAAATCTGTCCCAGGAGAGAAGCCACCCAAAGAAAAAGTGGCAAATTTATTGGATAATTTCTAAAAGTGAGACCATTATCAGACCTGGATTCATACAATGAGGGAGAATCTGTTTTTTGTTTGTTTGTTTGTTTGTTTTTCAAGAAGGCATTATAATAAAAATGTTCATTGTCAAAAAATTAAAAGGCTGAACAGGTAAATAAATATAGGTGCATGATGGTCCATGGAGTCAATTACTTTGTCCAGGGGATAAACTGAGTTGTGTTTTTGAAGAGCAGAGATCCTGGTCCTGTTACTCCAGGTGTGCCTTACTTAACCTCTTGGGCTGCTACAGCAGAAACTGGGAAGCTATAGTTTATTAGCCACAGAAATATATTTATCATAGCTTCTGAGGTTGCAAGTCTGAGGTCAGGATTCCCCCATGGCTGGATGAGGACCCTCTTCTGATTGACATACCTCCGGAATCCTTATAAGTCACAGCGGCAAGGAAATTCTGCCCTACTTCTCTTCCAAGGGCATTAACACCATTCATGAAGGCTCTGCCCTTGTGACATAATTACCCAACAAAGGCATCGTCTAATACCACCTCGTTGGGCATTAGGACTTCAGTATTTAAATTTAGGGAAGACACAAACATTTAGTCCATTGCAACATGCCTTTGAGGGCTTTATTGTACATGACCTATGTTCGTTTTACTGATGACAATGATAAAACTATCACAAAGAAACTTGATACAAGTTGTCAAAGAGATGGCAGAAAAGAAATCCTCAGAGAAACTGACCATGGCATGTTATGCTGGGATCAAGCAAACTAAAAGTTGGGACTCAGTACAAACTTTCTCAAAGCGGGAATTCTAAGTTTCTGTGTTAGGTAACTGAAAACTGCTAGTTTAATTAGAGTTAAAGAAAAGGCACATGTTTGTTATATTTGGTGCCTGCATTCTGTTTAATATACTTTTTGAAGTCAAATTCTTAATCCATGTGATCTATATTACCTTACTTCACCTTTCCTTTAATGCACCTCATTCTTAATTTTTGCTTTAATTTTTCTTAAACTTGACGTTCATCTTTTATTTATTTTTAAAAATAGTTAATCAGTAGCAATTTATGTGAGTAGCTTTTTATCCTGGTGTCTTTCTTTCATCCTTATTTTTAATAATAATTTCTCTGGGCATAAAATTATACATTGGCAATAATTTATCTTACGTCATTTGAAAAGAACATCCTATTGCTTCCGAGAAATCTGCTCTTTATTAACTGGCATTGTAGTAAATATGGCTTTATTCTCTGGCTAATTTGAAGTTTTTTTTACATCATCAAAAAAGTTTTAAGGTTATGCCTTTATTTCTGGCTAAGTACAAGTTATTTACCTTGCCAATGAAGTTGTAAGGTTTCAAAGTCTTGTATAACTAATAACTTTTTTTTGTTTGCTTGTTTTTCTTGTGATTGGATTACCAAGTTTGTATTTTCAATTTTCTTAAAAAATAAGAAATTATTTCTTTGAATATTGCCCCTCTATTTTTCAAGTGTTTTCCTCTGAAATTCTGTTACGTACATTCTAGAATTTAATATTCTTTGTTCTGTGCTTATACATGTATCCATTTGCTTCATTACTTTATATTTTACTTGTTAGGTGCTTGTTCTATGATCTGGTTCTTCTCTTAACCATTCTATGAGTTAGTAATGTCAGAGACTTTATTCTTCATTTCAAAAAAGTTCTATTTCAAATTTCTTGGAGTTTATGCTTTCATTATATGCCTTTTTACTTTTAAAAAAGGTTATATAATTTTAATGTATTTATTCCTCCACTACGCCTTAAATTAATTTTAATACTCATTTTGTAGTTTCCATCCTTAAACTAGATGATATAAGGCCAAAACCTACTGCTCGTTATTTTTGTTGTCATTTCTGGAGTTTCCTGCTGCATTTTGTGATTTTATCCAGAATCCTCAATCTCACCGAGAATTTCAATTTACACCCTGCAGCCTGATATTGCAGCATGGTGCTCTTTATATTTAACACTCTGAGAACAGAGAGTAAATTGCGAGTTGATGATCTTGCTACAGAAGGGACTGGAAGTGGACCGTAAGCGACAACTGGTTCCAAGGAAATTTAAGAAAACTGCCTTTTAGAGGTGACGTCAGCAGGAATAAAAAGGAGACCATGTATGGCTGTTGAGATGTGTTGGGGTCTCTGAACAGTGGAAGCAGCTCATGTACAGTCACTAGGAAAAGTGAGATTAAAAATATTTCCTCAGAAAAGTGACAAGAGTGGAGATAGACTCATGAATACAGAGGAGAGACATACAGCTGTCAGAGGGGAGGGAGGTGGCCTGGATGAGAAGGGTGAAGGGATAAAGCAAAGGAAAAAAAAAGAAAGACTCGTCTACACAGACAACAGCAGTATGGTGACTGCCAGGGGGAAACGGGCGTGGGGGAGGTAGAAGAGGGTAAAGGGGGTAAACGATGATGGAAGGAGACATTACTTCAGGTGGTAAGCACACAATGCAGTGTACAGATGACGTGCTGTAGGAGTGTATACCTGAAACCTGCATAATTTTACTAACTAATGCCCCTCAATAAGTTCAATAAATAAGTAAAATGTATACACTTATGTAATACATACATTTACGTAAGGTGAACAATTAAATGGTTTGTCTGATATGAGCAGAGTTCAGTAGCCATCATCTGTGCAATTTCCCAACATCTTCTGCACTTCAGAAAGAAGCCTGCCACCAGCCCTTGGCAGTCACTCTCAGTTCTTGTTTATCTGTTCACCTCAGTCACCATTAGTCTGCTCTCTGTTTCTGTGGATCTGCCAGTTACGGAAACTCCGTATCAGTTGAATCACACTGTCAGCATTTTGGTGTCTGGATTTTTTCACGTATTAGAACATATTCAGCGCTCATACAAATTCTAGAATTCATTAGCACATCAGTCCACTTTTAATTCCTGTTACACATCCTGTTGTGGGGAGACAGCACATTTTTGTTGTATGAACATTTGTGTTTTGCCACTTTGGGGATATTACGAACAAGGCTGCCATAAATGATGTGTGCAAGTTCTTCCGTGCACAGATACTCTCAATTACCTTCAGTACAAACTTTATAGGAACTGCTGGATCATATGGTTAACACCATAATGTACCTATTAATAAATTGCCAAGCTATTTTCTGAAATAGCTATTTCATTTTCCATTTCCACTAGTAGTACATGAATGTTTCAATACTTTAATCATTTTTTTCATTGTTGAGATATAATAATTTTTAATATATTCTGGTTACAATTCCTTTACCAGGCATAGGACTTGCAAATGTTTTCTCACATTCTGTAGTTTGTTCTTTCACATTCTTGATGATGTCTTTAAACTAAATATTTTAATTTTGGTGAATTTCAACTGATCTATTTTAAATATTTACTCACTTGTGCTTTTGGTGTTACATCTAAAACTATCACATAACCTAAGATGGCAAAACATGAATTTCATGTTTTCTTCAAACAGTTTTAAAGTTTTAGTTTTTGCAATAAGTTTTATATTTCATTTTAAAATATTTTAGTATATGGCATTAGGCAATCATCTGATTTATTATTTTTACATCAACTTGTCCTAACATTTCAACATTTGTTAAAAATATTATACTTTTCCCAATGAGTTGTCTTGATGTTATTGATAAAATCAAATCACCACAGATATAAGGCTTTGTTTTTAGACTCTCACTTCTATGTCATTGATTTATATGTCTGTTAGTATGCTAGCATTACACTTTTCCTAATTACTATAGCTTTGAAACATGTTTTAAAACCACGAAGTATGAGTCTCCCATCTTTTCTTTTTGTGTGTAAAATTATTTGTTTATTCAAGATAATGACTTTATTTACAGAATACGCTTGTAATTTCTACAATTTCTTCAAAACAAGCCTCTGAATTTTTGATAATAGTGTTGATTCTATAAATTCACTTGGAGTTATTACTATCCTAGCAATGTTGATTTTTGATCCAGGAACCTGGGCTCTATTTTCATTTTTATTGTATCTGCAATAAATAGAATTGTCAGTGCAAAAGTTGTATATGTATTTTGTTAAGCATATTTAGTATTTTAATACGTTTGGTATTACTATGAATGCAAATGTTTTCTTCCTTTTATTTTCAAAATGTTCATTCCAAATGTATAGAAAAACAGTTGATATTTATGTATTAACATTGTGACTAAACTTTGTGAACTTGTTCACTAGTTCTAAAAAGTTTGTGTGTGGATTCCTTAGAACATTCTACCTACATATTTATGTTATCTGAAAATGGAGATAGCTCTTTTTATTTGTATCCAATTTACATGGCTTTTATTTATCATGTCTAATTGCTCTGGTTACTGAAATACTTTTCAGTGCAATGTTTAATAGAAATGGCAAGAATAGACATCCTTGGCTTATTCCTAACACTAGAGAAAAAAGCCTTCAGTTCATCATTATTGAGAAAATATTAACTGGATTTTGAATTTCTTTATGTTCCTAATTTGTTGATTTTTTTCATACAACTTTTGGTATTGTCAAATGTTTTTCTGTATCCATTAAGATGATTATGTGGTTGCTTTTATTCTATTAATATAGCATAGTATGTCACTTGATTTTTAGTTGTTACACTAACCTTGTATTCCTGGAATACATACAAAGTGGTCATAGTCTATAATCACTTTTACATGTTGCTGGATTTGATTTGCTGGTAATTTATTAAGGATTGATTTTTAAATCTACTCACAAGTAAGGATTTTTGCTGTAGTTTTATTTTCTTGTGACATCTTTGTCTGGCTTTGCTATCAAGATAATGCTGACCTCATAGAATGAGTAAGAAAATATGATTTTAAAATGTGTTTTAAAAATTTTGAGAAGGGTTAACAGTATTTCTTTATGAATCATCTCATATTCTGGAAATACAGGTCACCAGATTCTCCAAAGAACATACATATACAATATGTATTTATAAAAATAGGCTTATTTTAAAATAATAAATGGGATGGGAATAGAAGACAGAAAACTCTATAAGAACAACAATTAAAATAAAATTTAAAAAATAATAATAAATGTTCATGAAATATTTTTAACATCAATTTACTACAATGGGACTTACCTTAATAATATTTGTGTATGTTCATTCTTACATCACAATGACTGATTTCAGTGTAGTATGCAATAAAAATTAATCATTTGCTATCCTATTAATACTATGTTATTCCATGATTAAAAATAGTCCAGATATTACATTTAAAAATAAAAACATGCTAATAAGAAAGCAAATATATATGAATTTGTTGAAAAGTAGTTGAAATCAATACTTACAAATGAGTAGGCATCCTCCTCTCTTGTTTATATTAAATATTGTTCTGACAAATATTGGGTTCATTTTTGTTTTTTTTCCTATAATTACATATATTTACACATGTAATTTTATTCTGTGAGTTGAGGGCATTGTCATCTAAAATAAAATTTCAAATGCTATGATAGAGAAAACTGAATATTGAATTAATCTTGGTAAGATGACTTATGTACATTCAAGCATATGATTACTATTTAAACAAACTTACATCAGTTAGTTGAAAAAACATTCAAATATGCAGTTTTTTATTTGTCCTCATATGATAGAAACCATGTGAAACATCGACAGAGTATTTCTAATATTTTACATGTTTGCTCTCATCTAGATGTTAATAATAGGAAATGTATAGACCAGGAGTGATCAGCAAATTAGAGTTATAGACATAGTGTTAGCCTAGTTTTACTCTACAGAGAAAATTCACTCAATTTTTTCTTTTTTCCTTATATTTTTTCCATTCCATTTATCTGTACCTCTTCCACCACCCCTCTTCTGCCCGTGACAATCACCACACTGTTGTCCTTACCCATGAGTTCTCTCTTTCTTTCTTGTTTGCTTGATTCCTTCACTCGGGAACCACCCTCTCGACCCTAGAGCTGTGAGCCTGCTCTCTGTCCGTGAGTCTGTCTCCATTTTGCCTGCTGGTTCAGGGTGCTCATTAGATTTCACTCATGAGTGAGATCATATGGTGTTTGTCTTCTGACTGGCTTGTTAATCTAGCATAATGTTCTCCAGGTCCATCCTACTTACATAGTATTTCAGAATATGTAATACTGTATAAAATTGTTTAAAGAAAACTGTAAAACAGCTAAACTAAAGTTCATATTCTACATAGCACATTAAATGTTTTATGGTTGTCAGTTCTTACCCATAGAAAACAACACTCTAACGTTATAGTTTTATTGCAAATTCACCATTTTCAATTAATTTTCAGCATGACAAACTGAGACACAGCAAGTTGAATCCCACTGGGCTCATTATTCATTTTGCTCAGCAGCCCTGCAGGACTTATCTGAATATAAAGATCACACTGGTTTTAAATAGAATTCCACAGAAGGCAAAATGAAGTAAAAATATATATAAAGTACATATGCTTACACATTATCTGTGTGCTCAAATAAGAATTTCTTATTGTACCGAGTTATTGTTTCTACTCCATGATCTTAAATTCCAAAAATATATTTTTTAAAGCTTTAATTTAACAGTTTAATTTCTCAATTGACCATTGTCCCAATTTTATGTAGTTTAACGTCCAATTGCAGGGTGTGTGTGTGTGTAAATTTTTCCAAATAGTTTAAAAACTTTAATTGTTTATTTTGGAAAGATTATCCTGGCATAAACTTAGAATATTAGAAAAGGCTTTAAAAATAAACTTATTCAATCCCTACATTTCTAGGATGATACAACTGTGATACCCATAGTTTAAATAAATTTTTTAACAGCAGAAGTTTTACACTGGTACTTCTTTCATGTCCTCTCTGAAACATGACATTTTACACCACAGTTTGTCACAGTTCTATGAAATCGAAGTGTCTCCTGCAGATATCTTATGACATATTATTATGTCACTCACTTGGCCTTCACAACTACTGAGGCATTGCAAAATCTCTGATTCTATAATTAAAAATAAATTATAAAGTGAAAATTAATAACAACTGCAACTAAACAATTAACATGTCTCAATTTTTATTCTAAATAAAGATTGAATATAAGTAAACTTTTTATAAATGACAGTATGGATTGGGCCCTCAAAATCAATGATTGGGAACATATTAAATACTACCAGCTATTTCAACCAGTGTCAAGTAGTCTGTCAATATTTATTAATGCTAAATTAAAGAAATTGTTATTAACAAAGGTGGATATGCATTAAGGATGTTAATACCTCAGGTGAAGCAACAAACAATGACAAAACTACGGAAAAGGAAGCTGGAGCTAGAAGGCAGGCCAAATCGCAGTACTGCTAAAATGTACAGTGAAATCAGATGACAGTACATCCTTTTTAGTTTTAATTGCACTAAATTTATCAAAGGTGTATCTTTTCTAAATAAACACGAAGTGGTAGTTAATAATGTTTTTCAATAGTTCTAAAGTAAAATCTGGAGATGAAAAATGCCTTATAAACATAGAAATGTTATGTTTGACATATCTTGCCATCAATCAGCTGACTTAGATCATAGGATTAGATGACACTAACAGAAAAAAATATTTTGCAAAAGGGAGTGATCAACAAATTATAAAAAGTTTTTTAAATAATCCAAGTATGGTCTTGATAAATAAAGTGCTTTAGAGTAAATATAGGCTTACTTATATAACAAGCATTTTACATCTTCAAGAAAAAAATTGACATTATTAGAAAAAATAACTCAAAATATAGTATTAGGACTTTTTTCTATTAAACTATTTTTAAAAAAATTAGGGTAAACTATTTAAAGAATTGCACAACATATTATACTTGAAATATGACTTGTATTAAATTACTCAATGAAGAGATTATTTTAATATTTTATTTTACAATCAGATGTGTAGGCAAAATATATTGAAGTGATTATTTAAAGTCACTACATTGTATAACATTTCCTAATAGATGAATACATAAGGAGAAGATTGATGTAATTATTTTTTGTCTTACATTCTATTATTTTATCTTTTACCAAATTGATGATGCAGATAATTTGATGAGTCAAGAAATATAAATCCATTGTCTAAAAGTTTGAAAATTATATTTAGAATACAAAGTGATAAAATGGCATAAATAATGCACATGAATTTTCTTAATTCATCTTATTTAGTTAGCATTCATTTAGAATCTCCTACTGTTACTAACCTACCTCTCAGTATTCAATCCAGCAAGCGTGTCCAAACTTTTGGCATCTCTGGGCACAATGGAAGAAGTATTGTCTTGGGCCACACATTAAATACACAAACACTAATGAAAACTGATGAGCAAAAGATAGGTATATGTAAATTTATGATTTTGTGTTGGGCTTCATTCATTGCCATCCTGGGTTGCATGTGGGCTGCAGGTAGGACACTCCAATGGGTCAGAAAAAAATTAAAAATAATATAAAGATAATGCTGCGATTAACATAGGAATGCATATATTCTTTCAAATTATTGTTTTGGGTTTCTTCGATAGGTTCCCAGAAGTGGAATCGCTGGGTCATAAGGCAGTTCCACCTTTTTTGTTTGTTTGTTTTTTAGGTATCTCCATACTGCTTTCCACAGGGGCTGCACCAGTCTGCATTCCCACCAACAGTGCAAAAGGGTTCCCTTTTCTCCACATGCTCTCCAACACTTGTTTGTTGATTTGTTGATGATGGCCATTCTGACAGGTGCGAGGTGATATCTCATTGTGGTTTTAATTTGCATTTCTCTCATAATTAGTGATATTGAGCATCTTTTCATATGAATATTGGTCATCTTTATGTCCTTTCTGAAGAAGTGTCTATTCAGGTCTTCTGCCCATTTTTTAAATTGGTTTGTTTGAGTTTTGGTATTGAGTTGTATACATTCTTCATAAATTTTGGATATTAATCACTTATCAGGTGTATTAGCAAATATATTTTCCCATTTAGTGGGTTACATTTTTATTTTGCCAACGATTTCCCTTGATGTGCAGCATTATTTACAATAGTCAAGATTTGGAAGCAGCCCAAGTGCCCATCAGTAAATGAGCAGATAAAACAGCTATTGTATAGCTACACAATGGAATACTACTCCACCATAGAAAGGAAATGTTTACCCTTTGCAACAGCATTGATGGACTTAGAGAATATTAAGCTACTTGAAATAAGCCAGCTGGAGAAAGACAAATACTATATGATCTCACTCATGTATGGAATCTAAGGAACAAACTGAACTAGCAAGCAAAATAGAGACAGACTCGTAGGCTGATAGTTCTGAGGGGAGTTGGTAGGGCTTTGAGGGATGGAGCAAAATGGAAAAGCACTCGTGAACCCAGACAACAGAGTGGGGGCTGTGGGGGGAGGGAGGTGAGTGGAGGTGGCAGAGGGGGTAAGGGAAATAAACGGTACTTGGAAAAAACGCAATAAAATAAACTACTAAAATAAAAAAATAATAATACAAAGATAAATAAAGGAGCAGAGGCTGGGGGATTTCCTGGAACAAGTGGTCCCTGGACCCCAGTTTGAACATTTAGGTAGAAGATTTAATGAGAAAAAAGTTTAGAATACAGTGATTAAACAATTATGTCTTCTGTCAAGGTGACTCTGCAGGAGTGGCTTGTAAACTTCTGCGAAAAAAGGAGCTGCACATACTCCCGTATTGCTCTGACACTGTTGCAATTATTGATGGCAGGGAAGTTAAATGTCATTTACCAGACATGAAACAGAATGATTTTCAGATATTTATAAAGAGCGGGTGCAGGCAATGAAGCCTAAACTCAAGAACAGTTTTATGGCAGAATTTCATTGAGGCATAAGTGGAATTAAATATCAGTGATTCCAAATAATGTGAAACTACTAAAATAATACTAGTAAAATAAAAAATAATAATGCTTGTTTGGTATATTGAAATGATTCAGGCTGTACAAGCAAAAGAAACTCTTAATACTACATATGATTTGTGCTTTTTATAGTATCTTGTTATTATGAAATATTAAAATTACTTTGTAATATTACATCTTGCTTTTACTTTATGTAGTCAATGAAGTCCTAGGAGCTGAATATTATACAAAGTGGGAAAACACAAAACAAAGAGGAAAAGTAAAATGTTTGATTTGAATAAGAAGTAATAATTTTAAAGCATTTTTGAAATGTTGGTTTTGCCATCCCATTTTGTAGGCAGGAAATTGGGACTCAGAGAGATACAATTCTTTAAATGCAATGACTTTCTATTTCTTATTGTTAAGAAATAGAAAAGTTATTGCCTTATTTGGTGAATGTCATAGTCACTCATTGGTTATTTTCTTTTAATGTAATACAAGCACGCTTGATTATAGTGGTTTTTCCTCCATTTATTTATTGACTTCATTTTTTTTTACTTCTTTAAACCTTCACTTAATATTTTCTCCTGTTAAATAATTAGCACACAATAACCTTTTTAATAAATGAAAAGAGTAACAATTTCCATTTGGCATTTTACATCTTAGTTTAAGCCTCTATTATACAGGTTGCTTTACTTTCTTTGCTTTAGCACTTTAAATTTCTCTCTCAACACTTTCACATGATTTCATAATTGACTACTTTAAAAATTTCCAAATATTTAGTTATTTAAAGACATGTCATATGCATTCTAAATGTTAGACAAATAATAGTTTATCATTTGCACAAATGATAGAAGACTTCACATTTGACCTGATAACCAAAGGAAGGAATGTTATATCAGGAAGGAAATCATAAATACAAACCTTCATCTCCAGATTCTACTCTCTGTTTATGTCCTTAGGTACATACTTATTTGAGCTTTGGATTCTTCATATACGAGTGGATATATATAAATACATATATGTTTACCCTACAGAGACTACTAGGATTGAGAGTTAATTTACTCAGAGCAAAGAGCACTTCCATAATGCTTAGTGACAACACTTAATATATATTCATTGAATTTTAAAGTCATTTGAAGTCTGATCCATTATTACCCTTTTGCAGATTATGAAATGGCTAAACAGAGTAAGTGCATTGCTCAAGACAATGCAAATCAGAGATAGCCAAAAGATGATTTGAATCTAGGCATTTCATATTCACAGTTCAAACTCTTAATACAATTGTGTTGCCTCAACAACTAGATCCATTATTGTTATTGCTACTTTGAAAAATAACTGTGGAATAATATAATTATCTGCACCAAAAAATGATGTACTGACTTCAGAGACTGGGTGAGAAGAAATGTTGAAAATTTTACATTGTCCATGGAACAAGAAAATAGAATGATCTCTATTTTTCAATTATAAATGGATTAAAAACATGTTGTAATCCTAGATCATATCACCTTATTGTATTCACATTGCTAGAATTCCATTTTCCTCCTCCTCATTGTTTTTCTCCTCTTACTGAAAAAAATGCATATAATAATAAAAGGTCTACCCACAAAGGAAACTCATGAGGGCATTTTTCTCTAGTTTTACACTGACATCTACCAAGTTCCTCCTGTGCCAAATGTAAGTAGGTCAAGTTTGATTATGTGATCCACTTCAGCATTAGAAACAAAGAAAATCAACTGCTAAATCAGGTCAGTGTGCATTCCTAAGCAAGATTGACAGAAACGGAAATAGTTGTAAAGATCAAGAGATTACAGATTTAGACTTTAGCTTTGCTATGAAAGTGGACACTATTTTGCAACTATCATTTTCTTGTACTTTCAAATATTTACATCATGAATCAGTTTGAGAACATTTCCTTTTAATTTTATTGTTTAAAGAAAAAATCTCAGATTTTCAGCTTTATTTGCTCAATAAGATTAAATAATGCATGAAAATACATTGCTTGCATACTAACTGGCAACAAGAAGCTTATTATTGTACTAGAAAGCAATAATTTATTTTAAAAGAAACGTATTTGTAAAGTAAATATTATTTAACAGACTTACAATAACTGAAGCTGTATTTTATTATTGAAAGCTTTCCATAGCCTTTTCAAAATACAAAAACACTCTTCTAAACAACCAGCTTTATTCAGATGTTGTAAGTGTTAATCCTTATCTTCTCCTAATTCTTTCAGCAAGGAACGCTAATCTGGATTTATGGCATCTGAATAAAGTCCTGTATTTAAACATGATGTAAGCTCTTATTCCTTCTACTTGAAATTCTGATTTCCTTTTTCTTTTACTCTCAACTGTCTTTGTTTGCTTTTCTATAAATTCCATTAACTGCAGCCAAATAATAAGAAATCAGTGAAAGAGGTTAATTAACTGATACCACAGCAAATTCAATCATAGTGGCATCATCATGGAACAATCATCAGAAAGGCCTGCCATTGAATTTTTTGAGCCTTACTTCTGAAAATTATTTAAGAAACTACTGAATCATTAGGCGGTGCATGCCTCTTTTAATATGATGAATAAAAATAAGAAAAAAGTACTGAACACGATTTAACAATACCATTATTGTAGTGACTATTTTGCACACACAAATTCTGAACTATACATTTTTACAGGGCTTAGTTATTTAGCCATTCTGTCATGGGTAATACATTTTTGAGAAGTTAGCATGATTATGAATTTAGTTTAAACTGAATAGGACCATGAAGAGGCATCACAGTACAATATTTTAAGACTTTTTAATATTTTTAATATTTTCAGTTTCCATTTAATATTGGTGATGGGAACACTTTCTATTGTCTCCTAAACAGCATGTAGCAATTTCATCATTTTTTTAAATATATACAAACATTTTAGGTTATAAATTTAAATCCTCTTCCTTCTAACCTTCTTATAATCCCTTGTACAGAGTATAAAAAACTTAAAACATTTCAAAAGTATTTACAATGAGATATGCTTAAATATATCTGATTGGAGATATAATAATATTATTTTCTAAATATACAGCTAAGATCTTAAAAATATTTTATAATACTGTTTCATTAACTAAAATGTGTACAGCTGGCTATTTTTTGAAAATATATGTTGTTATGTACATTCTAAAATGTAATGAATCCAGCTTTTTATAAAATCTGAAGTATGATTTTTATCGATGGAGTAAGTGTTTTGTGAAGATCAGGAGACCAATAATGCTACTTTGTGGTCCATGTTCCTCTGTTATTTTCTCAGAGATTCCACAGAAGGGCTAGTGTCTGGGTCACAGACTTCACTGGTTATCACAAAATATGCTATCAATTTTAGATGAAGTCAAAGAGGTCTCTGTTCTGTCTAGTTAACTATTAATTATAATAGTTTCTTTTGATAAATATATCTTATCATAAGCATTGCATACATCCTGATTTTCTGGGTATCGAAAGTGTAAATCATTTTGAAAATTGCATAATCTTATTTTTGTCCTATAAGAATTTTCATTAGTACTCATTCAGTGGAAAATATTTTCATGCTTCCATCATAAAATTATTGTAAGTTACATTTATTTTTTTGGAGAGGAAGTGCTAAAAGTCATGGTTGATAAGTTTCCATTGTCTGTAAGAGCTGCTCACCATCAGGACTCAAGTATTAGATGCCACCAATGATGTTGAATAGAGACATAATTAAAACAGAACAGATCAAGGTAAAGTTTCCAGTAAACTGCTTCACACAACATACATTAAGGACATGAAATAATGCATAAAAAGCATAAATTATCTGGGAATAAATTTAACCGAAGGGATGAAAGACTAATTCTCTGGAAATTTTAGACATTGAAAGAAGAAATTGAATAAAATGCAAAAAAAAATGCAAGGATATACTTTGGGCATGGATTGGAAAGATTCACATTGTTAAAATATTTTTACTCCTAAAGCAATACAGAAATTTAGTGCAATCTTTATTGAAATACCAATGTCTTTCTTTTCAATACTAGAAGTAATCCTAAAATGTTTATGAAACCACAAAAGACTCCAAATAGCCAAATCATTCTTGACAAAAGAACACATTGTGAAGTATCATGCACTCTGATTTCATATCAAACTACAAAGCTACAATAATAAAAATAGTATGGTATTTGCAAAAAAAAAAAAACAAAACAAAACAAAAAACACACAAACATATAAATAGGTTAAAGGAGTAGAGAGCCCAGAAATAAATCTTTACTTATAGGGTCAGTTAATCTATTAGAAAAGTAATTTGTATTTAAGTCTTTAATCTATTTTGGATTTGTCCTTGTGTATGGTGTAAGTTGGTGGTCTAATTTCTTTTTCCTTTTTGCATGTATCTATCCAATTTTCCCAGTGCCTTTTATTAAAGAGACCATCTTTACCCCACTGTAAATTCTTGCCTCCTATTTCAAATATTAATAAGTGATAAAGATGGGGGTTTATTTCTGTGCTCCCTAGTTTGTTCTGTTGATCTATATGCATGTTCTTGTGCCAGCCCCGTGCTGTTTTGATTACTGTGGCCTTGCAGTATAGTATAATATCAGGCTAATTCTTTCTACCTAGGTGCTTGGAACTTTCAGAACTTATAGTTTTCTCAAGTTCCTATAGTAAATATTTTTCTATGTTTTATTATACCTTAGTTTGATAAAATATTGTTTAACTCACATAGAAATATATATTTTACTTCACAGCCACATTGTTGTCAATTTTATACTCAATTTTCAGGTTTATGTACAATGGCATATGTGCTTTTGCCTTTTCATTTATAAAACTGCTTATTTTTAATAAATTTCTGATCCCCATTAAATTGCTAAGAGATGAGAACATTATAAAACTCTTGTAGTTTTATATTTTTTTCACTTATGTACAAAGGAAACTGTAAATTTAATTTAAAAGAAAAGAGCCTGAGAAACATTTTAAAAGTGATTCAAGAAAATGATTTTAGTTTATATACATGGATGACATTGTCAAAGTATTAAAAACAAAAGCTTGTATGAATTACTATCTTATACTTAAATATTTATATTTTTAAAAGTAAACATTTCCATAGTTCAGTTTTTTAAATTTGAAAATACAGAAGAGCCTTTCTGTCTTTAACAATAGAAAAAAAATACATTAAGAAAAGCTAGTCAGTTTTGATTGAGTAATGATTTCTGTTCTTTGCAAATATTAAATAAATCTCTCTCTGATACACTATTTTTAATGTTTTATATTTAATATGTTAATTACAGTTTACATTCAATATTAATTTTTTTTTTTAGTTTCAGGTGTATAGCATAGTGGTTAGATGATTGTGTTTTTACAAAGAGATTATCCTAATATTTCAAATACCCACCTGGCACCATACATAGTTATTACAATATTATTGACTATATACCCTGTTCTGTACTTTATATTCCCATGACTATTTTCTAACTACCAATCTGTACTTCTTAATCCCTTCATCTTTTTTAAAATTCATTTTATTGCTTACGCTATTACAGTCATCCCGTTTTCCCCCTTCACTCCCCTCCGCCCTGCACACCCTCTCCCACCCATATCCCCCCTTTAGTTCGTGTCCATGTGTCATACTTATAAGTTTTTTAGCTTCTACATTTCCCATACTATTCTTACCCTCCCCCTGTCTATTTTCTACCTACCATCTGTGCTACTTATTCTCTGTACCTTATCCCCCTCTCTCCTTCGCCTACTCCCCTGTTGATAACCCTCCACATGATCTCCATTTCTGTGTTTCAGCTCCTGTTCTAGATGTTGACTTAGTTTGTTTTTATTTTAGGTGTGGTTGTTAATAATTGTGAATTTGCTGTCATTTTGCTGTACTTTTTTATCTTCTTTTTCTTAGATAAGTCCCTTTAATATTTCATATAATAAGGGCTTGGTGATGATGAACTCCTTTAACTTGACCTTGTTTGAGAAGCACTTTATCTGCCCTTCAATTCTAAATAAAAGCTTTGCTGGATAGAGCAATGTTGGATGGAGGTCCTTGCCTTTCAAGACTTCAAATAATTCTTTCCAGCCCCTTCTTGCCTGTAAGGTCTCTTTTGAGAAATCAGCTGACAGTCTGATGGGTACTCCTTTGTAGGTGACTGTCCCCTTATTCCTTGCTGTTTCTAGAATTCTCTCCTTAATTTTAATCTTGGCTAATGTAATTACGATGTGCCTTGGTGTGTTCCTCCTTGGGTTCACCTTCTTTGGGACTCTCTGAGCTTCCTGGACTTTCTGGAAGTCTATTTCCTTTGCCAGATTGGGGAAGTTCTACTTTATTATTTGTTCAAATAAATTTTCAATTTGTTGCTCTTCCTCTTCTCCTTCTGGCACCCTTATAATTCGGATATTAGAATGTTTAAATATGTCCTGGAGGTTCCTAAGCCTCTTCTCAGTTTTTAAAATTCTTGTTTCTTCATTCTTTTTGATTGGATGTTTCTTTCTTCCTTCTGGTCCACTCCATAGATTTGAGTTCCATTTCCTTCCCATCACTGTTGGTTCCCTGTGCATTTTCCTTTATTTCAGTTAGCATAGCCTTCTTTTTTCATCTAATTTGCAACCAAATTCAACCAATTCTGTTATCATTCTGATCACCAGTGCTTTGAACTGTGCATCTGATAGGGTGGCTACCTTTTCGTTGCTTAGTTGTATTTCTTCCAGGGCTTTTATCTGTTCTTTCCTTTGGGCCATTTTTTTTGTCTTGAGGAGCCTGTTACATAGTAAGGGGTGGAGTCTTAGGTGTTCCTCAGGGTGGGGCAGTCTGCATTGCTGGGTTGTGATGCTATATGTGGGGGAGGTGACTGGGGGAACAATGGTGCTTACTCCACTCTCTGCTGGATTTGTCACTGCCCCCACTTCCCCCAAGCAAACCAGGCCCTTCTGGTTCTGATTTCCATGTGGGTAGACTTGTGTGCATTCTAGGACCCTGTGGGTCTCTCTAACTCTCCTGTGAGGCTGGGAGTCTCTCCCGGCACCTCAATCCCCACAGGTGTTTTCAGTCGGTGTTTTGAGGCTTTATTTTCTCGTGCTGGGGCCCAGGGTTGGGAGGTCTGTCCTGCTCCCTGGTTTCACCTAGTTTATGTGCACATGAATATGGGACCATCCAGTCTGCCAGCCCCCTTGTGCCCTGTGCCCCTCCACAATCCATGGCCTCGCTGGATCTGTCTGCTGCCACCTTGTGGGCTCAGGTCTGCCAGCCATCACTTTGCTGTGACCCCTTTCCACTGGGCTGCCTATCTCCACCCCTCCTACCAGTCTGGGTGAATGTGTCTACTTTAACTGGAATGGTTGTCAGATTTCTATACAGTTCAATTTTCTGTTGGTACTGTTGTTATTTTGTTTCTAAATTTTTGTTGTCCTTATTTTGGTTGTGCAAGGAGGCATAGTGTGTCTGCCTATGCCTCCATCTTGGCTGGAACTACTGTCTGATACACTCTTAATAATACATTACATTACATTGTGCTGGTAATTTTCTGACCTTGTTTTTTCATGTTAGCATCTTGTTTCAGGCAAGTAGACTCATAAAATTTCAAGTAAACCATGCATCTAGTATTTTATTCTTGTTTTTAATTACCATTTATACTCCCTGTACTTCCACTTCCATTCACCCCCACAATAACCGTATTGTTGTTTTCCGTGTCCCTGACTTCTTTCTCCCTCTTTTTTCTTTTTTGCTCAATCCCTCTTGCTCCCCACCCCCATTATTCCCTTCTAACTGCCAGCCTGCTCCCTGTCTATGAGCCTGCTTCTATTTTCCTTAATTAGAAGGAAAATTAAGTTCATTAGATTCCACATTTTTTATCTCGTATGGGCTTATTTCACTTAGGGTAATGTTCTCTCCAGATCCATCCATGCTGTCACAAAGGGTAAAATCTTAGTCTTTTTTATAGCCAAGCAGTATTCCATTGTGTAAATGTATCGTACCTGCTTTATTGATCATCTAGGTTTTTGTGTTCAAATGCCTCTGGGTATGAAAATTCTTCTATTGTTATAGTACATAATTTCTCAGATTCAGAATATTTTATTTATATGCCATAGTAGTGTACTGGACTTATATTTGTCAGCAATTGTGTTAATTTGAATTTCATCTTTCTGTTCCAGATTAATTTTTCTAAGATTAGAAAAATATCCAAATAATTCTTTGTAAGAGTTAAAGATGTCTGTTAGCTTTATCTTACTGAACTACAAATTTCTTAATGTTTCTTTGAAATTTTGTCTTTCCTACTCTTTGTTTTATATATATTTTATTTTATTAGACAATGGGTAAGGGAGAGAGAAAGAGACAGAGAGAAACATCAATGTGTGGTTGCCTCTTGTTGCCCCCAACTGGGCACCTGGCCCACAAACCAGGCATGTGCCCTGACTGGGAATAGAACCAGCTGCCCTTTGGTTCGCAGGCCAATGCTCAATCCACTGAGCCACACTAGCTAGGGAGTCTTTCCTACTCTTGAATAATAATTTTTAACCTTTAGACTGTACACCTATGTACAAATGGCTTGTGGTGTTAGGCTATGTATTTCATAAAACATACACACTCAACCAGTTTAGATCAAAATAAAATTGAAATGTCCAAAACACTGAGAATATTTAGTTTAAAAGCAGTAAATTCAATAATAGAAATTTTAATATGCATTAACTAACACAAAATTTTAATTTGTTACATTTTATAACATCCAACTTTAACATGATTTTTATTAATATTTGGATTTGTTTTTGCTTTGATATTAAAGCATTTCCTTAAACTCATATGAAGAAGATGTAGGCTGTGCATCCAACTGAAGATGAAATTGCAAGGTGAGGACAGAATATGTCTTTTCTGTATGCAGCAATATCATTAATGATTAACAGGAATGGAGGAGTTTAAAAATACATGAATCAATCTCAACTCTTTTTGATGGAAAACAGCACGCGCGTGTGTGTGTGCGCGCGCGCATTCATTTCCAACAAGTTGATTTTTCTTCTATATCCTTAGAAGTAATGTTTGTCACATAAAATTTCATCAGAAAGATTTGGCAAATGCAGACAAGATAATTCATACACTGTTTCATTTTCCATCACATGTTCAGCAAAAGGATACATCTCAGAAGAGAGATTTGACAAAACATTTTTGTGCACCTATATTGCTTTTTAATGTGCTAACTTTGCTAAGGTTATTTCTAAATCTATCCTTAAAGTTAGCTGCATTCCATGTCGCTGCTGTGTAGTTAATGTGCTCATCTAATGTGCTCATCTGTAGTTAAGTTTCATCTTAAGGTTTGTGCATCGCCATTCAAGTCTTTTGAGATTATTACCATAAAGCATATACATTAATTAAATTATACGTGCTCATAATGTCTTCAAAGTGTTTTCTGCACTATCTTTTGCCTTAGTTTTTGAAATATTTTACTTATATATAATTTTTCCTCAATAGATGTTTGGTTGTTAACTGTGTGCAACCTCTAATTGATTTCAATACTGAGTTCCATGTGGCTAATGGAGAAGATGGGCATTCCTTCTGGCAAATACATTAAGGGATAAATCATTGCTAATATATATTAATTTTCTCAGTGTTAAAACGTCACTATCATATACTCCAAACACAGATTTAAGTTCGTGTATACCATCTCTTTTTATCCCTTTAAACCTCATTACACACCAAATATATATATATATATATTTTGTCGATCTGATAAAAATATAAACATAATTTTCATTCATTCATACCAGAAGGTTACTCTTGTGCTGGCTGCTGTCAATTTTTTTTTTTTTTTTTTTTGACAATCTAAGGAAGAAGAGGTCAGGGCCCCTGTCTAAATAGTCAGGTACTGCCTGTTTTTTAAATCGTTGGGCACACTGGTTGAAAGTTGCCTGATGTGTACTTTTAAAAAATAGCAATTTCAATTTTTATACTGTTTTGGCATTTGATACACTGTTGATAACTTAACTTGTAAATTATTTTTATTTTGTATTCCCTTTCAGATCCTCTGTTTTTCTTTTAATTTTCCTTTGTTTTTATGTTACCTCATGGACACGTTACAAGTTGGAACACAGCAAACTCGGTTACAGCACATTTCCAAGCCGTAGGAAACGTCTGCGACAAGGGTCAGAGACCTGAGGGGCCTGGTTCTGGAGCACGTGGCCATTGCAGCTGTGCCCTTTGTGTCCCCTCTGCTTGTGGTGACAAGCATTCCCGTCTGACCGGAGAGAGGAAGTTACAGTAAAATGTCCCTGTTTGGTACGTTGTGTTAACATCGTGAAATTAAGGAGATGTAAATATTAACACTGTTGTAGAGGAGTTTATTGTCTATAAAGCTCTAGTCATCTTCAAGGGTTGATAAACTATGGGCCTGCTGACCAAATCCTGTTTGCAACTAATTCTGGCGAAAAACAAATTAAGGGGGAGGGTGGTTCATACTCAATAATTTGCGGTTGTTTACTTCTGCTTTCATGCTTCAACAGTAAAGTTGAGCAGTAGCCCAAAATGAACATATAGATCTCAAAACTTAACATGTTTACTATCTAGTTCATTACTAGAAAAGTTTGCAGAACCCTAAGTTTTAAGTTAACTAATTCCAACTTTTTAGATAAAGAAATAGCCTAGATCATTGAAAAAGTATTCATTCCCTTTTAATCCCTAAATGGATTTTTGCTTTTTTCTTTGATTCTTTGATTAATGATGGCATTTATGAGTTTAATTGGTATACATTTCCCCCAGACAAAGATGTATGTTTTCCCTGACTTTTGAAATTGTAGCAGTTAATATTTTAATAGCTCTATTTTTAATCTTTCCATTTTTAATTATGTCAAAATGGATATTGTGATTGATAATCACATGTATTGATAACTGTGTTTTTTTTACTATAGTTAATGTGTGTCTATGCTTTGATTTGCTTTGTGAGTTTGCATTTTAAACAACAATAATATGAGTTCATCGTATGTTATCTTCATGGGCAGAAATAAGAAATTGATTATCTATTTTTCAGACAGTTCCAAAAAATGCACAAAACTATTTTTATCTTTTTATTCAGATTAGCTGAAACAATGGCAAACAGAAAAAAATGTACAAACCTTAACATGCCATAAAACAACGGTGCACTGACTTCCACAGGTTAACATACCTGCACACACACACTTACATAGCACACGCCATGAAGAAAGGCCTGTGAGGATCCTTTGAGAATCCCCTACTGTCAGAGTTATTACCTTAACTAGAACAAATGGGGAACTTTGGGAAAATCCTTGGTCACTCACCATAACATAACTTTTTCATATTCATAATATAAAATTTTAACATAATTGAACTATATAAGGCATAGTTGTAATTCTCTTGTATTTCAAGACTGATGATTACATATAAGAAAGAAATAGACCCAGTTTATTCTGGAAAATTCCAAAGTAAAAAGTTTCCTAGAAATACAAAGTTAACATTGATGTTATTTGTTGTTTAAAGTAAACATCTAAATAAAGACATGTTTAGTTGGATATTAGGGTTGAGATTTTCCAAGAAAGATTGTGGTTGACAATACTTTTAGATATTATCAACTGATATATATATATTTTTCACATATTTTCTGAATAATAGTCATATTATAGAAATTGAATATATGTATTCTTAATTCTTGTTACTATATCACTTATTTGTATATATAAATCAATTGGTGGATATATATATATATATAATCTCTGCTAAAGGTTTTGATATTTAAAAATGAATAATATGGTTAAGGCAAAGAAGAAAGGCAAGGGTTAATATTTAGTATATTTCTAGTTTAATTTACAAAAATGTCTATGGCTTAAATCATGTTTACATGAACTAGAAGTAGTCATGTTTTTATAGACATTAGCTTTTTACTTGGGTATGTGATTTAGAAAGGAGCGATGCGTTTCCTAATGTCTTTTAGAAGACTGACGCTCAACATCCTTCAACATTCAAAAGTCAAAGTAAATGGTACTTCTAAATCTTAACATTCAGCTTCATTTTGCCAAGATAAAACAAACAATACCTCCACCCAGCCCTACCCCCCCCCCCTCCCTTAGTCGATCGGGTCCACGTGCCCTCAACCACGTCAGGGAGTCAAGCCCCAGTGCTCTTTGGCTCATCCCTTCACCATCTCTCGTCCAGTCACGTCCCTCCCCCTTGACAGCTGTCAGTCTATTCCCTGTATCTACGCTTCTGCTTCTATTTTGTTCCTTAGCTTATTGTGTTCATTAGATTCCACATACAAGTGAGATCATGTACCTCTCGTCTTTTACTGAGTAGCTTTTTAATTATCAGGCTGTTGGATTTTAAAGACATTAGACATTTGCATGATTATTATTATTATCATGATTGTATGGTCTTTAATAATTTACTTAGAAAATCTATAAATGACAAAGAAAAATACCAATTTTGGAACTTATATATAAGTGACATGATAGTAAGAATAAAGAATATGTATGTTTGTATTTCTATAATATAATTATCATTCAGAAGAATGTTTGATCATTTCTCTATCATGATGCTGAAAATTCATATTTAATGAAAGCATTATATTTATTTTTAAATAAAAAAATCTAAAAAGGGCATTAACTTTTTAAAAGTCATTTTGCAACCTATTTACTGATAGGATTACAACGAAATTGTATCGGCTCATTTTATTAATTATCAGGCTGCTTCTCAGAAAATCATGGACTCATTCTGAAGGTGAAAAGCTTTCTAGATGGTGACCTTCTGGCATCTATTTAACTGTGTAATTAAGTAAGTGACTGAAGAATACACTTCACTAGCTGTTTTATGTACACATTCTTTGGTACTTACTTCAATCATTTTGAGAGAGACAGAGGAGAGAAAAGATTGAATCATTTTAAAAGAAGAGAAAAAATCAACAATATAAAATTAAAATGACCAAAAATAAAATATAATGATATGGTGTGCATGTTTGGTATTTTAACAAACTATAGAAATGTCCCCTGAAGGTATAGTCTTGTGTGTTTGGTATTTTAATATATATCTCCTTGGCACTGAGAAGAGAAATTGTGTAATAAGAAAATCTAGTATTTATTTAGAGCATTTGGCTTTTGGAAGAATTCAGTTCAGTTTAATTGTAGGTTTAGATATTGTAGCACAGAAAAATTAAATTGTTTAGTAAAATCATTAGGATAGTTGCAAGGGTATATTATATACTTTAAAGCTAAATGCTTATGTCTCATTTACTGCCTTTGTATTATTATAGTTTCATTCTACTTTTCTCCTCCATAAACTTTGGTTCAGGACATGCAAATCCTTTTTTTATTTTAATTTAAAAAAACAACATTAAAGGAAAATGTTTTAGATGTATAAAACAATTTATGTTAAAAAAAATAGTGCCCTCAGGTTAGTGTGCTAATACTATGAATTCCCTAAGATATAATTAAATTTATATTCAAATATGTCCATTTTATAAGAATCACATTAGATCACCAACTTTATGGCCCTAAATGCTGTATTTCTGGTGTCTAATTTTGGGAATTGTGTGTGGCTCTCTGTCCCTCTCCTACTCCTCTTAACTCTATTGTTTAACGATATAACTCTTTTCATGAAACAAAAGATTTTTATGTTCTTATTTGGCTTATTGTGATATATGTAATAGCTTTTGCATAATAAAATTTAAATTTTCTTAATAAGGACATATTAATAGAATGTATTACACATTTTTCCAAAATTCAATGTTTAAAACCAAGGCAATACTAAAAACATGTAGCTTAGAAACAAATCATGTAAAATTGAATGCAATATTATCATGCATAGAATATTTACTTTAATGGTAATGCTGACCATGATTATTTGGTGAGAGAAGGAGAGAGAGAGGGGATAGTATTAAATGTTGTTTAATTTCAACTGAGTAAATAGACTGGGTTTGAGGGCCTCAACTCATATCTAAAACAAAACAATGATAAGAAAGAACATTTGTTTAACTAAATGTGATACTCCATCACTTAAATAATTTAAACATTATGACATATCATATGAATAAATCATGTACACTGAAATTTCAGTAACTATGCTTTAAAAATGAACATACTGAATTTTAAAGCAATTTACTATGAATTAACATTGCAAAATCAGAGTTGTTTGTTAGGCACAATAGTCATTTTTAATAATCTTTAAAGCAAGTGTTTCTTTTAATTGTTTCTATTCTTATAATATTTGTTCATGGCCTGGGTGATGACTTTATGCAATGGTTTCGGACTTCAAGACACCATCTGGATTGTATTTCAAGTGATGTGTTTGCGGGTCTTCCATAGATTGTTTAGATTGTAGAACAGCTAAAGCCATAAACAAATACGGCATGTAGAGGATACTATTCAGGGAAAACCAGTTGTTGTTTCTAAAATATGCTAATTAACTCCTTCAGTCTACTTAATTTTATTAAATTTTTATATATATTTTTTTTCTTTTGGTGATGCAAGATAACATTTTATTCCTTCTTATATCTATTGTCTCATTTAATAGTCAGTTTTCTATTTTTTACTACTGTGTTAAAAATAATAGTTTTCCCTTTGACTTAAAGATTTTTTTCTTTCCATAGCTCTTTATTATTTTTTCTTGTATTTTTCCCATTACCATTCATCCTTATATCCCCATGCTCCTCACAATCACCACACTGTTGTTCATGCCCATGAGTTCTTTGTCCTTCTTGCTCAGTCCTTGTTCCCCATAACTTCTCTCTATCTGTGAGTCTGTCTCTATATTGCTTGTAAATTTTTAAATCATACACACACATAAATTCTGGCAGCTAAATAGAATCACACTAGCAAGTAAAGATAAAGCAGAGGTCAGGAGAAGTGGTGGGTTGATTTAAAAGCCTGGGACCCTTTTGGAGTAAGAATATTTCTACCATTTTCCACAAACTGGCTGTGACCAATATGCAAAAGCAACAGAAAATAATAACATTAATGGGAAACTCAGAGGAAGGCAATGAGAAACAAGCTGTAGAAAAAGACCCAGGGAGACATTAATCGGTCTAGTCCCTGCTGTGTGTGAAGCTACATGTGAATCTTCATTCTAGGTGACTTAGAGGGAATGAGATCAACCTGGCTTGACTTGGCTCCTCCCTCCGTGGGTTTACAGGTGAGTGCAGTAGGGGAGCAGGCGTGTTATCCATAGACAAAGTAGACTGAGACATCATAAGAAACATGAAAACTAAGGACACTGTAAATTCAACTTTAGAATATCTGAAAGGCTACTGTGGAAAAGGTGGCACTAAGAAATGGGCACAGGGTACTTGTGATTTCACTTATATGTGGAATCCAAAGAACAATACAAATAAACAAACAAAAAACATCAAAAAAAAAAAAAAAAACAGACGCATATATACAGAGAACAGACTGATGGTTGCCAGTGAGGTGGGGAGTATTGGGGAACTGAATGAAAAAGGGAAAAGGACTGAGAAGTACAGATTAGTAGTTCAAAACAGTCATGGGAATGTTAAGTATAGCATGGGGAATATAGTCAGTGATATTGTAATGACTATGAAAGGTGCTCAGTTGGAAGCTGGACATAGCAGGTGAACACTTTGTAAAGTATACGATTGTCTGGTGACTATGCCATACACCTGAAATTAATCCACAATAATATGACTGGAGTCTGTAATTTAGAAAATTTAAAAAAAATAAAAAGATAAAGTATGGGTAAGGTTTAAACATGCATAAATATTGCATAAAGTTATAATACTCAGGGTTAGAGTAGAGCACATATTCACAAATTGCCAAAAGAAAGAATATTTTGCAGAGGGGCGGTAGGTGAGTGGAAGTGGAACGAGGTATGCAGGGATAAATGGCAGTGGGATATACACATTAAAAAAGTAAAAAAAAAACAACAAAAACATATAACCTTTCTAATCTAATCAGTGCTGGTTAACTGTAACTTTTCAAACATCACTTTAGATCTTTTAAGGCTCTTCTGCTTTCCTATCACTATTTTTCCCATTTAACATTTTATTATATATTGTTACTTCCTTTTAACATCTGCTTTGGAACCATATTTTAAATAATTTTCTTAGAATATTCTTATCTCATCTGGCTTCCTTTTTTGGATAATTTTTGTTCAGGTATTATGAACATATTTTTTTAAAACTGAAGTTTGTTTTAATATTAATTTCTCATTCTCTGACCTCTAAGGTGTAAGATCAATGATGATGATAAACATTATTGACCCCTCCAACCTATTCCAAACATTTTATTAGATTCCTCATACTATGTAGAATTAAATTCCACCAAAAAAGTCAAAAACATGTGAGTTCTTAAACTCATTCAGCAAATGAGACTAGTGAGTGTCAAAAAGTTCAAGGACTTTTTTAAGTGTCTGAGTGAAGTCTCTCTGGGGCCAACATCCATGGTTTCTCCACAGCCATATACTACTCGTATCTCCAGCAGATCCACTAGAACTATATTTAAAGACTATGGCTTAACTTCCTGGCCCTTCTAAATTATGCCAGTCTGACAGAAATATAAAGCTGCAGGTATTTGTAACATGCATATACACACACACACACACACACACACACACACACACACACACACACAGAGATAGTAAAGATGGTAAGAAATGAATCTATTTTTACACGTTACTCCATGCACATCAGAAGATCAATATGCCAGAGCATTATTTTTGTAAGGTAAACCATAAGCTACACTATTAATTAAGTAAACACTTTACTCCAGAGAGAGAGATCAAATGATGAAATTGATGGCCCAGCAGGCAATCTTTTGTTCTCTTATTTTTCCACCAAAGCAGTTTGTGTTGTAATGTATGTCCTTGGAGAAATTGTGTTTAATATTTAGTCTATTTAATACTTTAACTCAGAGCTATTGTTCACTGAGGCAGAAATTTGGATACCGAAGTCATGCAGCTAAATCCTATTTGAAGGCTAAAGAATCTACTTAAAATTTCAGAATGTTGATCTGGGCCATTTGCAGTGAATTGCAATGAAGCAGAAAATGCATTATAGAATTTGCTGTGTTAGAGATAATGGAATTGCTTTACTCAAGAATAAAAATGTAATTTAAGTATAATATTTTACTTATAGTATACAATCTCAGTATATGTTTTGGAGACACATATCATGAAATGTTTATCTCTGAACTTTTACTGTGACTATGACCCTTTATTAGATACAAATGAGTGTTCCCTAGTTTTATAATTATACAGCCTACCTCCTATCTGCCCCGCTCCATTTCTGTGGAATTGGATTGCCTTTGTGTTGTTTTTCTGACGTCTGCCTGGAAGACACCACTTGACCATTCACTGAGGTGTCCGTGCTGTGCTGTGACAGCTGTCTCACATTTAGTGCTCCACGTTGAATCCTCTGTTTCTCTAATACGTTTTCACTTCACCCTTTTCCATGTTTTTGATGGCATCATCTTGGCTGCATCCATTGTTGATGTGGATCAACTTAATTTCCCCACATATATGTGGAGTGGAGAAGTGACAGGAAAAGACAGGGCACCGCAACCATGAGAGAGGTTTGGAGAGTCACTGGGTGTGGAACTCCAAGGTTCAGTTGGGGAATTTTTTTCAGAGCTCGGTAGATGGGAGTTTTAAATACCAGTGGTAGCTCCTTTGAGCTCTGGCACGCCTCTGTTCTCAAGCACGGCCCAACAGTGTCCATGTAACCAGTACTGTTATGCTTTAGAAGAATTTAAAAATAATAACTGAACCACAATATCATAAGGTAAAGTGATTATTATTCTTATTTCATTAACTGAAAACCTGAGAAGGGTTTTTATGTATTTTGAGATATTTTCTGAAAAGGACATGTGGAGTTTGACTTGTCACTTTTATGCCATCCCATCAACACATAAGTTTTTACGGAGCCCCTTCATAGTAATTTATATGCCGATCTCCACTAACCTCTGCTTCAGCTGCCTACTTTGTCACTACCTATATCTCACATCCAGTGCGGTAAACTAAGTAAGCTTTATTTATTTAAATGCACTTACACTGTATGTATAGGTGCAATATTGACAGAGTGAGTTACATAGGTTAACAACAACAATTAAAAAAAAAATCTCTGTCCAGACAAATTCTGACTTAATGGGATGTTCGGATAGATTTTACTCAATGGATTTTTGTATCTACATAACATAGCCTGATGATGATACTTCTTAAAAATGTCCATATATAGTCTGTGTTCCTGCATTTTATCCTTCATCTTTTCAGACTCTTCTGTTTGGATCGCTTGAACTGCAACTGTGTACACCGCCCAGGCTGCACCTACATCAGCACTATGTGCTCTCCAGCTACCTGTCTTTACAAGTACAATTCTAGTATTTCCATCCACATGATTTATGGTTTTCCTATTCTCAAGAAATCTTGCCTAGGTAGATAAAAGTTGTTTATTTTATTACTTATTTCAGGAACTTCCCCAAACACTATTTAAATAAATATAAAAATGTTCACCTTTTCCATATATAGTAAAATGTGATTAACTATAAGACTGTTCAAACCTTACCATGTTGCTTAAATATTATTTTTGAAAAGCCAGGATTTGACAATCTTGGAGGCCCACAGAGAACCAATCGAGCTTTCTTTTCACTGTAATCCAGCCTTAATTTCGAAACAGCATTTTCCTCTGCAAGCCCCTGGGCCTCGGTCTTGAGTACTTTCAGAACACTATCATTACAATTAATTAATTTTGTTTGATCCAATGTTTTTAATATCAAAGCTCCAAAATACCTAGTGAATTTTTTATCTTTTAGCTACAAAAATGGGTTGAGTTTAACAAATACCCATTACAAAAAATAATTTGATTATCAAATCAGATGTGAAAACATCCATTTTTAATATAAAGGACACTATTATTTATCTCTGTCCTTATTCCTTTTTGTTACAAAAGGAAGATACATAGTGAAAAAAGATTCCAAAAAGCCCACTATGCAAGCCAAACATGGTGACTGAAACATTTAACATTTTTTTTATACCAGCATTTCTCAGTCAAATTTTACTAAGGTCACCAAGCAAAAATTTATGACTTTAAATAATCATGTTTTGATTTGTCTGTGAACATCCGAATTTGAGGGAGAGCCTCATAACAATGCTTTCTCTCTGACAGAAGGTGAGAATGAATTGGAAGGACAAATGAAAGCAGTCCAACCGTTTGGCTGAGAGTCCTAACTCTTTTAGTGACTGTTTAAGTCTATTTCAGTCTATAGTTGACTTTGTGCCTCTTCCAGGACCATCGAAGTTTATAAATGTCTTTTATGATAAACCTGCATTAGTATAGTTATCTTTTAAATTACAATGGTCAGTTTGGGAAACTTGGTAGAAACAAACTTTATTGCTTGAATTAAAAGCAAAAAAAATCAAATATTAAATGCAAGTGTGTTTTTTTCTGATAATGATATGCATTATTTGAAATACATGTGTACACTATATTTTATTCACAGAGTTGTAGAAACATCACTACAAAATAATTCTGGAATATTTTTATCGCCTCCAAAATATACCATATTATATAAGGTCCAGAAGATATCCAGCCATGTAATATGAAAAATAGAGACATTTACTGAAGAAGATGCAAAATACAAGAAACATTGTACAAGGACAATGATGTCTCGGTCCCCTTCAAGGAAGGCACCTCGGGATCTCACATGGTTCTCCCAGCATCATTAGCACCTGCAGCACGATGTTCCTTCTGCTCTGGTAGCAGAATCTGTGGGACGAATTTGCCACAACACATTTCATGTCAAGATTCTGAGTCAAAATCTTGGACACAGTAGTTTTTGGAATCCCTTGTTCAGCTTCTAGCTGTCACAGTCAGTCACTAATCTTTGTTGATTGCAGACCACTCACGTTCGACACTCTCATGTGTTCTGCTTGCTGCAGGCCTTCCAGAACATGGGTCACTTTCAACAGAGTCTTGACCATCCATGAAGCATTTGTGCCACACTTTCATTTGTACTGCACTCCTTGCATCATCCCTGAAAGCCTTCTGAATCATCAAAATAGTTTCCGTGGAGCAATATTCAAGCCTAATGCAAAATTTGATGCAGATTTGTTCCTCTACTTGCTCAGTCATTTTGAATTTGACAGCCATGCAGTATACATGCTCACTCAATGGTGTCTACTGCCCCCACTGACTAGTGCAATGAAGATATCATTCACACATGCATATTCCAGGCCACTCTCCTTGGCTGCCAGGTTACACCGATGTCATGCAAACTGATCTTGTTATATTAACAATGGGTGGACTGTGTCAACTCCTCTTCTTCCCACCACTTCCACCCCTGACCATCACTAACTGGCTCCCCAGCCCCTAGGTAAACACTGGGTTACTTTCTATCACAATAGATTGGCCTATGATAAACCTTTTATACAAAATTAAATAATACAATATGTGGTATTTTGTTACAAGTGCTTTCACAAAGCATGTTTGCAAGACTCATCTGTGCTATATCATGCATCAGTACTTCATTATTTTTTGAAGGATAATGTTTTATTATATGGGCAGCCACACTGTGTTTAGCTCTGAATCAGTTTATGGATTTCGTGTTGTTTTCACTTGTAGGCTATTAATAAAAGTATGTTGTGAACATTTGTATACAATTATTCAAATAGACATGTTTTAATTTCTCTTGGGTTTATACTTAGGAGTGGATTTTCTGAGTGATATGGTATGTCCATCTTTACTACTGTGAGGAATTGTATAACTATTTTCTGAAGTGGTGAAGTTTTTTACATTCCCAAAGGTCATGCACGAGCCCACTTCTCCTCCCCTTCAATGTCACCTGTTATGATCTGTATTTTTTATTATATCCAACCAAATGTGCATGTGAAATTGTACCATAATGAAATACATTCCCCTAATGATCATGAGCATCTTTTCATGTCTTTGCTCTTTGTATATAACTTATTTGGAAAATGTCTATTCAGATCACTTATTTTTAATGAGGTTATATGTCTTTTTTCATATCAGATTTTAAGTGTTCTTTATGAGGGACCACTTAAGGAAGACATTTGGAATCTGTAGTTCTTCCTTATAGTTTTATATTTTATACTTAAACACAGGGCTACATGTTTTACAATTGTGGATCTGCTTTCTTTGGTGTCTTTCTTAATCTATCTATATATATTTTTTTTCTTTTTTCTGGAAAATTATCAGTACAGATAGACTCTTGTGGCCCAGATGATCTTATTGAAGTTCTGCCTTATACTTAGGAGTTTACAGCTGGGACCTCAGAAAGCCTTACATTTCTGTATGACTCTACCCTTATCCAGCAGGTGGGTGATCTTTGTTACGCTTTAACAAGGAGGCAAAATAAAGTCTAAGACTAATTCCATCTGTACTCAATGTTTTAGCTGCCATAGGGCACATGATTTCCAAAGAAGAACCATAATTTTGTCACAGCGAAGTGGATTATTTAGAACAAGATTAATTTTAGGAAGTTATACTCTTACTCAGAAAGATTATAAAATGTTTTAATACTTCTCAGGCCTATAGCTAAGAGACAAAAGAATTCCTGTGTCTTAATGCCTATCACAGGCTGTGGATTCCCAAATGATCTTCTTTATTTAAATTATATTTTATTGATTATGCTATTACAGTTGTCCCATTTTCCCCCCTTCATTCCCCTCCACCCTACACACCCCCTCCCACCCACATTCCTCACCTTCAGTTCATGTCCATGTGTCATAAATTCTTTAGCTTCTACATTTCCCACACTATTCTTGCCCTTCCCCTGTCTATTTTCTACCTACCGTATATGCTACTTATTCTCTGTACCTTGTCACCCTCTCTCCTCCTCCCACTCCCCTGTTGCTAACCCTCCACATGATCTCCATTTCTGTGGTTTGGCTCCTGTTCTAGATGTTTGCTTAGTTTGCTTTTGTTGTAGGTGTGGTTGTTAATAACTGTGAGTTTGCTGTCTTTTTACTGTCCTATTTTTTATCTTCTTTTTCTTAGATAAGTCCCTTTAACGTTTCATATAATAAGGGCTTGATGATGAACTCCTTTAGCTTGACCTTGTCTGAGAAGCACTTTATCTTCCCTTCCATTCTAAATGACAGCTTTGCTGCATAGAGCAATCTTGGATGTAGGTCCTTGCCTTTCATGACTTGGAATACTTCTTTCCAGCCCCTTCTTGCCTGTAAGGTCTCTTTTGAGAAATCAGCTGACAGTCTGATGGGAACTCCTTTGTAGGTGACTGTGTCCTTATCCCTTGCTGCTTCTAGAATTCTCTCCTTCATTTTAATCTTGGTTAATGTAATTCTGATGTGCCTTGGCATGTTCCTCCTTGGGTCCACCTTCTTTGGGACTCCCTGAGCTTCCTGGACTTCCTGGAAGTCTATTTCCTTTGCCAGATTGGGGAAGTTCTCCTTTATTATTTGTTCAAATAAGTTTTCCACTTGTTGCTCTTCTTCCTCTTATGGTGCCCCTATAGTTCGGATGTTGGGACATTTAAAGATGTCCTGGAGGTTCCTAAGCCTCTCCTCATTTTTTTTTGCCAAATGATCTTCAATTATCATAACAGCATATAAATTAATCATGTTCTCAGCACTACCCAGAGAACCTCAATATAAATGGGGCTTTAATGGTTAAAATCAGCTTTTTAATCACCTTCCTCTCTCTCTCACCATGAATATTATATAATGTCAGAAATGTATCTAGTTGATCCCAAATTTCTTCTTATCCATTCTCCCTGTCTAATGTATGATGTGTGGTAATTACATCATTGCTTTCAATTCCCTAACCTTATCTCATCCACATTTTATTGTCCTCTGTGGTAAAAAATTCAAATACAGATGAGCATGATCCTCTGTGTTTTTATTGTTTCCTGCTCATATACAAGTAACTAAATTCTGTTGGAGGAAGTCATAATCATAACAAAGAGGTGCTACTATTAATTCATCATCACCAACATCAAAACAGTGAAAGGACAGTTCATGAATTTTTACTTTCAAATTTCATAATAGAATTGTGAATAATCGTAAACTCCCTCATACATCTTTATGTCGAAGACCTAAGTTTTCCTGCAATTATACAATTACAAAGGTGTCATTTCTGGAATATTATATATTATGTATAAACATTAAACAAAATTTTATTATGTATTTAGAGCAGATTTATTTTATTCAATGTACAAAAAAGATCCAACGTATAAACCAATTGATAAGGCCAGGCTCCTTAATCAAACTGATCAGCTAAAGCAGACTTACCTTCTGTCAGAAAGCATCTTATATCATTTTTCTCTTCAAATGGAATTGTTAATACATGTCTGAAGGACAAGCACACTGCTCCTGAATTCTGATTATAATATAGCTATCTAACACACTAAAACATGGAGTGTTATCATGATTTTGTGAATTTCATAAAATCAGTTACCATCCCTTTCAATATTTCTCCCTTGCTCTAATGAGAATTTTATTTAGAAGCAAATTGCCTCTTTGTGTTCCAGGAATTCATCATGTTAAGTTTCCTAGTGAGTCTGTTGTGTTTCTTGGGTTTTTGTTGGTTGGTTTGTTTTGTTTTGCAGAATGAAAAGCATGATTGGAAAACAGGACTTGGAAAGGCAGAATTGAAAGAGGCACCCATTTGTGAAAGAGTACATCTGCTACCATTGAGATTCTGGGAGTTGACCATCTTGCAATGATCTCTGCTACCTACTGACTTAAAAGTCCTGGATTTATCCTGATATCTATGCTCTGAAGACCCCAACAATCTTACTACATCCCTTTGTTAATAGATTTGCTGGTCCTCCCACAATGAATTTATGAGTCTCTACTATCTTCAAATCTCTGTCACCAATGGAGACTCTTGTCTATATAAACGTTATGTTAGTAAATGATTGATCTATTTATTTTTAATATAACTTAAAATGTTCCATGGAATATTTTTCTTGTGTAGGGATTGAAGTATTTTATGAAACTGACGTGCTGCCTACTGCACTAAGAGGGCAGGCAGGATTGTAGTGTTTTAAAGTTATCTTTGAATGTCTTTTCATGTATAAATATATGTCATAATTATTTTATAATTTAATATCCAAGATAAAATTTCATGTTCATATTTGTAACTTTTGGAGAGTTGCATATATCCCTGACCTCACCAAAATAAAAATATTATTTTATTGCATTTCACACTCCTCAAAATGCCTAGACACACTAATTCTCCATTTCAGAAAGTTACATCAAGAAACTCTTACATTGTTTGTTTTATGAAAGGAAAATGATGAAGGTCCGACGTGCCAAGGCTGAGAAGTAGGTGTCTGTGTTTGGGTGACAGTGCGGTGATTCCACCTAGAGCAGACTCCTTCTCTGTCTACTGCTGAGCAACCTAGACTTTTACCCTAAATCAAAACGTGAATCTTCACTGTATATTTTGCAAAATTAATTAATGCCATTGGAAAATGGGTAAACTGTATTGGCCAGGGTTCAAATTTTATTAACATGAATTGAATTAATTTTATGAATTAGAAGAATCCAAAACTATAGACATGAAATTTTGAATAAAGCTCATTAAATAAAAATTCTGAGAAAATTTCATCTAAGCAAAAGAAAAAAGTACTCTAATAATTAATTATAGGTATATCAATGGCTAAGTAAATTAAAATTTTTACTAAATCTAAGACTGAAATGATCTTAATTGCTTTTAAGGGAAATATTTAATCAAATGCATACACGCATTTTTATGGCTAACTTGCAAACCTCTTACTGGGAAATGGCTTAGTTAAAGTATGACATCAGCTGAGTGTGATAGAAACCTAAAGTAACAGTGGCTTTAAGGAGAAAAAAAATTGAGCTCGTAAGGCAGACAGCTATACAAAATCATCTTGAGGCTCACGCCTTTCATATTACACAGTCTCTAAGAAATATGTCTCACTCACACAATACATGATGGCTGACCACCTGGTTGTGATAGCAAGTTCGAAGGCAAACAAAGGAAGTAAAAGGCAGAGCCTACTGACCAGGAAATCTCACACATTACTTCTACTTGTATTCCTTTCCAGAATATAGTCACATCTCACTGGAAAACAAAAAAGACCAGAAATAAGTAGCCTGTATTCTGAATAGATTATGTGCCAAATATATATTCAGTAGTATGGAAATGGGAAGGGGAAAACAGATTTTGGTATAACTAGCAAATTCCACAACTTGGAGGGTATGTGATTAAGTTGACAAATCTACCATGTCCGAGAAGTCATTGTATGTTGAGTATTTTAAAATATTGCTTCATATGTTCATGTGCTTTTGTGTTTTGAAGGATCAATGCCCTTTACTGAACATTTTTCTGAATACACATGCCAAACACTCAAAATCAGGAATGCTTTAAATTCATCACATTTAGGACTAGCCTATGTGCAGACTTCACAAATGTGAGCAAGTAGTAAGACTGGTAATGTCTGGCAATGTCTTTGTATACAATGCAAGCTTCAGAATTTTGTTGTGATCGTTACTGTCAGTTTTTTTTTTTAATACATATTTAGGCCTAGATTCAAAAGTTGGGCAAAGTGATAGCAAGTTGAAAACTATTTTTTAAAACACAGAGAAGTTATCTCAATGAGCACTAAAAGCAATAACTTAGAGTCACTATATTCTGCTTGTTAGGCATTTGCCATAAAAAATATCATAGCACCTAAAACTAAATTCAACTGAGTATGAGAGATTTCATATAATAGCTATATAAAGGCTATTTTGAGACTCACCTCTCTTACATTTTTTCCTTTAACAACTTTCCTCTCGAATGCCTTTTAACAAGATGGATGGCATATTGTGATCTTTTTTTCCCCATCCTGAAGCTTCAGCAGGAAGCTGGCTTGCAGCTGGAATTTGTAATGCGGTGATGCATCCCAGGACTTCTTCGGTTACATGTGGTACTTCAAAGGGACCAATAGAGGGAATCACGGGACAGCCTCAGAATGGCAACAGGATCAACATGTGAAGTGCGGCCTTTGAAGAACCACATGCAGCAGTAGATGTTAGAGCTGTAGAGCATGTGGTATATTTTACTTGAAGAGCCTATTTAATGTACAAAGATGAACCTGGGAAGAATTAGAGCCACTGAGAGCCTGCTTCACTGAGATAAAAATACCATTCTTTGTTTTAGGCATAAAATGCAGAACTCATTATGGAGAATTTAGGAAACACACCAAAACAGACAAGGAAAAAGAAAAGAGAAAGGAATTCTGTAAAAATAGCTGTGGGCATATACTATTCACCTACTGATTTGTATGCTAAAATAAAATAGTGCATATAACACAAAGAGTAGCTTTATTATTTACATATGGATAAAATGTTGTACACAGTTTTTATTTGCTCTAGAGCCTATATTACTTTATGACAATGGGGAAAAAGCTGCATGAACTCTTAGGTCATTAACTAGCCTCCCACTGTCAAGGTCTAAATGTTTACACATCCACAGATACATGTTAATCATGATACATCTGCAGGACACCTTAAACACCAATCCCCTCAAGAGAGACTGTCAAAGGAGTTGCTTGATATGGGGATGATAAGACAAGCCATGGATTGAATGGTACTTTCTCCCAGTAGCTTTGTTTAGACTAAATGTAGGCTAGAGCCTTAGGATAAATATTAGCTCAATCAACACATGCGTTTTAAACTGGAAAGATTATTTAAGGATGCATCGCAGAGCAAACAATTGTAAAATATGGGGAGAATTTAGTTAAAACAATCTTCAGTTGTGTTAACTAAAAACATGACTTGTTTTTCCTATTTATAATTCAGTTTATTAAATACATGAAAATACAGTCTAAAGTGCTCTAAATTGGGTCATTATAATTCAAAATGGAATCATTTTGAGAAAATGATCCATATTAGTCAACAATCCATATAGTGAATGTTAGACTGTGGTAAGTGGAGCGAACATTGATTGAAGTACCAAAATGTAATTACTTTCATAGAAAATATATCTAAGATATATGTATGCATATATATCACAATTATCCTATTTTTTACCACAATTTTCCTGTTACATTTTAATACTTTGTATGAAATTAATATGTTCAAAACTCCCCAGTGGACAACATAAATTTCTGTTTGGATGTCTACAACACTTCTCAAATTTAACATATCCACACTGACTCTTTGCACTGGTTCTGACCTCTCCTTAGAGTGTCTTTCTTTTACTCACTTTATGACTGAATATGTGCTATCCATCATTTTCAGGTTATGTTTCATTTCCTCAGAGATGATCATCTTAAGAAAATAACAGTAATAGAATGTCCTCACAAATGTTCATTATAACATCATACTATTTGCACTTCTGGTGTTCATTTTATTTATTTATTTATTTATTTATTTATTTATTTATTGTTGTTCAAGTACAGTAATGTCTTTATTCCCATGAGTTCAGAAAATGTGTCTTGTTTGATACTCCATTTCCTTGGCACATGCCTAGAAGACAATGAATATTTTATAAATGCTGTTAAAGATGTTTGTTGACAAAATGTGTCAATCAATATCAACAGGACAATCCAGTGTCTTCAGATTTAATAAAACATTTTGGAAATTTTAATTTATATAAACTCATGAAGAATTTTACACTTAAAACAATTTACTTTGTCCATTCAATACCTTAAAAATTTGTAAGTTCTTTTAATTGCAAGATTGTAAAAAAATTATCTTAATGATATCCTCTTTAACATTCTCAAATTTAAGTAAACTTAGAAGTCTATTATTATATTTTTTATAATTCAAAATTAAGTTTATGTAATTATAGCAACTAAATTTCGTAGTAAATTTAATATAAATTTGTAAATCTTTCTAGTTTATTGGAAATAACAATTTTCTATTTAAGCTTTCTGAGTGCATATATTTTATATATTGTAAAACATATATAAGTACATAGATGACTAAAGTAATTTTAGAATTAATTTACTTTATTAAAGTAATACACACTTGACTTAATAAAGTAATGTTATATCTAGTGCTTTTCAGACGAAAAATTCTAACTTGACTGAAATATCTATTCATGGAATTAATTGGTAGCATTTACATCAAAATATATGAAGATTGGTGTCTTTTCCACATAATCTTTATTCCAGATTTGACATCTCCAGATGTGAAGGACATATCAATATCACCAGTGTAATATAGAGATCAATAATTTCTGTTTTCTTCACAAATGCTTTCTTATCTTGATTTTTATGAAAGACTTTGACAAAAGGATGGTTCAAAGATAAATGGAAAAAAGTTGGGAGGGCTGGGGCAGTGGGCTAGGAAGGGAGTAAAAAAACACTGTACAAGAAAAACAATTAAAATAAAAAATAAAAAATAATAAATACAAAAATTATGTTATAAATATGGATATATAAACTACTAATGATTAAGCAGCCATAGGTAATATACTTAAGATCTTGGAATTTGGGACATTGGGGATTTCCTCAAAAGATATTTTACTTTTGGAGGAATCCATTATCCAAGAGTTTTGGTTGAAAATGCACATTCATTCCTAATACTATTTACTTGCTAGGTCTTTACTGTCTTCAACTGATCCTCGGAATACAGTATATATTTTCTATATGAACTGCATATAGAAATATATGAAATCCTTAAATAAAATAGGTACTTTGGAAAAATAGAA
The DNA here is from genome assembly GCA_004027475.1 of Anoura caudifer. Taxonomy (NCBI): domain Eukaryota; kingdom Metazoa; phylum Chordata; class Mammalia; order Chiroptera; family Phyllostomidae; genus Anoura; species Anoura caudifer. The sequence goes on from PVKU01000603.1 coordinate 197,949, forward strand.
TCACATAATATATATGAAAAATTAATTAGGAAATTGGCTATTTGATACAGTTTCTCCTCTCAAGAAAGAACTGTATTTTAGATTTATTTGTAGTAACTGTCTGCATGAAATCCTAGAATAAAATTAGTAAATCTAATTAAATTCTACATTTTTATGTAGTGTGTGTGAGATGGAAAAAGAGAGTTTTAATTTCTATTTTTGGTCAATAGTTTTCTGTCAAGGGAAGCACTGTGGTTAGATTCATGCTGCAAACAATCAGCTGACAAACCACAGTTCCCTGGGGCAGTGTTCAAAAATATTTAAATTCAATTCTTGTGTATATGTATGCATATGTCAAACACTTTATATAGTGCTGCTTTTTGGAAGTGGTCAATATTGCTTTCTACACTGCTTGCAATATTGCTTCCTTAAATGTAGCGTTCTCCTGTGGAGTTTCTAAAACCCTTTCCATGGTTGTATCTTGAACAGAAAAGGGGGAAGCAGAGGGGAAAAATTCAACATGTTTTAGATAATCTGCCTCCAGTACTAAGTCAAAGCATACTCATCTTCATTATTTATCCTTGAAATCTATGTAAATTGTATGATTTTTCAAACGTTCAATGTTTCTTCCCAAAGTCTTTGAGTAAACTTGATGTTCTGAAAAGCTGTTTAACGATAGCTTTAATCCCAGTGTGGTAGTATGTACCTTCAGCAACATGTACATGTAGCTTTATAAACGAATCGGATAAAAGACATTTTAATGAAAACCTGAAAGACATGTATATTTTGTAATAGTTACTTAAAATAGATGATTACTTACCCTACAAAGTAAAGTAAAATTACCATGCATTGGTGTTAATGAATTTTTCCCGTTCATATAGCATAAAGAACATATGTTTAAGTGGTGTGCTCTGAATGTTTCTGTATTCCCAAAATTCATGTCTTGAAATCCTAATCTCCAATGTGAGGGGTAATTGATGGCGAGGATTTTGGAAAGTGACTAGTTCACGAGAGCAAAGGCCCTATAATTGGAATTAAAAGCTAGGAAAGAGGTCCCACAGCCTCCCTAGCTCCTTCTACAATGTGGAAAGACAAGAATAGACAGTGTGCAACCCTGAGGAAGGCCTTCACCGGAACCTGACCAAGCAGGCACCCCTCTCTGAGCTTCCAGCTTACAGAACTGTGAGGTGTACAATGGAATTGTACAACCAGTCTGTGATAAGTCGTTGTAGCAGCTCAAGCAAACTAACACAGGCAGCTAGCTGCTGCTGCATTATAATTATTTTTGTTATCATTTAGTGTAAGTTACAAAAAGTTTTGAGGAAGCTTAAAATAGTACACGTATTTTTGAACTTAGTCCTTTTGTTGATCATCAGTTTAAGTGTAGAACACTTACATGCACTTTAGAACCCAATAGCAAAATTGTCTAAGAGAAGATAGTGGCTTGGTGTGATCTGACCCAGGTAGCGCTGGTCATGAAGATGCTAAAATAGAGATCACCCCTCTCTTTATAGGCTTTTCACAAAGTCATGTTCCAACAGACTGGGGTTTCATTCTGTCAATTTGCATGGCATGGGAAATACCCATTTTTTTTAAGACAGCGATCTATGAATAACTGGGAATTTACAGAAATAGAGCAAAAATAAAACAAAACCCAAAATACAACAAAAAGATGTCTAAAAAAACTCTATTTTCATTTGGTCACCATCAGTTAGGTTGTAAATTGCTTCCCAATGTATTTTGTCATTACTGCCTTCCAACAGTAATATATAAAATGCTACTACTATGATCTGAAAGTGCTGAGAATTGGGAAAATTAGCACATTTTCATGTAGCAGAGCTTAAAACACTGTCTGCAGCAAAGCAAACTGATGTGCAGAGATAGGAATTGTGATACTCATTGCTTCTCAATTTTCCCGTTTGTGCACACACAGCCACATGCAAACACACGCACTATTACACACACCTACTTCTTAACACTGATCCTTGCTGATAGCTCATAAATGTATGTTTAATGAGAGATTAATACGTGCAGGTGTTCTACATTGTTGCTTACATACCATTGATAACAGAAGTAAGCACCATGCACCCGAGCAGCTGAAGAGGTATGTAAGGGAAGGACACCTTCTTAATTGGTCAGATTTGAAGATTTAAAAGATCTTTCTGGCTTCCAAAGGTAAATGGATTAGAGAAATTTATGAATCAAGTAAGGGCGATGTTAAAATGCTGATGTAGTAGTTAAACCAAGAATGAGTGCAACGGCAGTGAGAAGGAAGAAATACGACTTATCTGAGGCCATTTTGAGTCAGAGCATGTGCTTTGTCTGTCCATTTGTCATGAGGTTCTGACGCACACGAAGCCTCCAACAACAGAACAGGCCATTTGGCAGGATGGGCAATTGAATGTGGGTGATGAAAGTAGTTAAATAAATAGATTTTTATTTATTCCATGAATGTACCTAAGATTTGTGGATAAAATTAAGAGTAGCAATAATCTGGATATTAAATAATACAGCATCTTTATTTTCACTGATTTCAAACAAATTCAGCATTTCATTCATTATGTGTGTAATAAACTGATGACATTAATTTTAACCGTACCCATGTATTTATCAGCAATATACATTTCATGTATGTTTAGACTACATTGTAGCTGTTACAGCTTTCTATGTTCTTTAACACTTTATATGTTCTTCTAGCACTTCTCCAACGTTTTGAATTGCAGTATTAGTGCACGTGTCATTAGATCTTGGTTTTTTATTGTAATAAAGAAGCATATTCATTGCTATATCATAATTACTTTAACATTTGATAACTGCATTGTAATATAATTAATTTCCTTATATTCTTAGGCATTGTATTTTACTTATTGGAAAAACAAGTTTCCACTGCTTTCTACTGGCCATGAAATGTTGAGAAACCTTTGCAATAGTACAGCTATATATATTAGCCTTGTTAGCAGAGAATAACCTTGACGATAACAGAGGCCTGCTTGTACTTTAGATAGTACACGAAAAGCTGATAATGATTACTGTTTATTTTACTATCTTCAGAATTCCACCTCAGTATACAGAATACCTATGTGGCAAAACATAAAATTGCATGTCAGAATATGAGGCATGACCCTGAATTGATGTCCAACAAGAGAAGTTAGGTAGAAGAAAAAAAAAAAAAAAACACGGAAAGGGACAGAATGTCTACAGAGCATGTTTTCTTACTGAAGAAAGAGGAACAGCTCTGTGGGCAGTTCAACACGCAAGACCCAAAGCTTGGATTTCATGGCAGGAGATGAAAGGAAATGTTGCCAAGTGTAAAATTAAAACTCTAATTGCCAGAAGGCCCCCTGATAGCACTAAGTTTGAATGAATCCCTGAGACTTAAAATGAAATTCTCTTTATACATTTTTCTCTTTGTTGTTTGGGCACACCCCTTATATGCCAGACAGAAATTGCTATTCTGTTGTTATCTTTCTGGTGGAAAGAATCTTGGCCTCTTAATCTTTGATGTAGTGTCTGCCTATTAAATCATATAATTGAGTCAATAAGAAATGCTCAATATTATGGCAAAACTGTTGCTGCAACTGTTCTTAGATCCAATAATGGTCCAAACAGTAACAATGGTGGATGTAGATGGAGAAATTCATCATTTTAACTCTAGAGCTTCTGAACGTGTGTAATATTCAGGAAACGGTATTTCACAGAAAGTTGGGGTAGCATATTAGTAAAAAATGGTCAGAAATACTTACGACAAGGAAGGAGATTTGAAATGTATTTAAATTTTAAGAGCTTCTGTGTTACAAATTTAAAAAAATAGGTTGTGAGTGAGAAATAAGAGTAGCATCACCTCCTTTCCTTTAAAGTCCTTAATCTCCCCTTGGCCACTGGCAACAGGTGACTATATAAATGTACTTCCCTTTGTTCAAGAAATTAGAAAATTGTATTTGGGGACTTCAGTACACACAATGATGCTGATAGTGACCTGTAGTTAGTTGCCTTAAGACTATTTTGATTCAACTGGGTGTTGGCTGAGTAAGTGGCAGAATCAGCAAGATCACTTGCACTGATGGCTATTTTTAGAGTCAGCTTTCATTTAACCCTATGAGAGGGAAATCTAAAACTTATTCATTGAAAGAAAAGGGTTTTTTTCATAACGAAGAGATATATTTTTTCTCTTCACCTATTATGAAATAAAAACATATGGGCGATTTCAGTATTCATGGATTTGTCTTTTTCATTTTGGCTTTCCATTGAATGAAATTTATTTTTTACTGTACTAACCAGACTTCTATTTAAAAACTCCTGTCACCTGTTAGTGAGAATAGTGATAATGTCTATGATGAATTCTAGTAGAATGATGAGCAAATAGCGCAGCAGAATCACCTGAGACGGCAGTATTAGCCAAGGCGTGGATGGACTCCAGCAGTGGGACCCTTGTAGGCTTCACTACTTGTCCCTCTGGCAGTGGGAGTGGTGGTGACTGTGACTTTCCCGGAAAGTATATCTCAGAATCAACTTGCCCATCTATTCTAGTCCTAGATTTTATCGGGTTTTATCGGACCATTAAGTAGCTTAGAGGGGCTGCACAGATGGTGAGACAAATCATCAAACTTGGAAGGAGAAAATAAGACTGAATACTAACTGGAGTTTTCAAAAGGAGACCCTTCACCTAGGCTTGTATTTACGGTTGGCTGTGGAGAGGTGGCCTTTTGCAAAAAAAGAATCTGACAGTCATGTTTTGATGGAACTCTCCAGAAGGGCTACTGGATGTTTGTGTGTAAAAGGAAATAAACAGTTGAGTTTTTAGGACAAATCCTGATATAACAAAGCTTTCAAAACTGTGCAAATGTGTGTTAAAGAGCAAAAATGAAATAATTATGTGGCAAATGCAAAGATGATAAACTATTAAAAAGTCAAGCAGTGAAACTGAGGAGCTGTTGTTTTTTTTTAATTGGTAGTTGGCATGACAATTTGTTATTGAATTAATCGTTTTCCTTTTTCTCTCCTTCCCTCCCAACTAAGGAAATGTATATATGTATATATACATATATATGGTTCATATACACATATATTTATACATATATGTGTATGGGTCTATATATTTTTATAACATTTCAAAATAGCTAATACCTATTAAAATCAACAATAAACATTATTATTTGCATTTTCAAATGAAGAAACTGAAGCCATTACTCTTTCTAGGTCCCACAGTTATTCGATGGAAAACCTGATTTTGAACTAACATCTCCACATTTGACAATTAGTTTATTTCCTTTGAAGAGGGAAAACATATGGCCCTATAGTTTAACCATCTACTTGCTCACTTATTTATATAACAAATACTTACAGCATCCTGAGTACTAGCCACTTGGGGACTACATTAGTAAACAGACTGATTGAAGATTGCTGTCTTGTAGAGTTCATATTATAACAAAAGATACATAAAATAAATAATGAGCACAATGCATAAGTGACTTGTTTATTGACATGGAGTTTTAGGAGTTGAAGGGGGTGGGAAAGAATAGAAGATTCACAGGGCAGTGTGACGATAGCAGGAGATGTGGGTGTTGGTGTTTCTTACGGTGGCTGATAGAACCTGGGGCAAAAGACATACACAATTCCCAATGATTTCCACTCTAATAGTGGTGGTGAGGCTTTGTGTTGAGTAGCAGACCAGTGTGTTTTCCAGAACTCTTTCTTCTTATTTGATGATGGAGGCAGGAGATCTAGTGAAGGTATTATCTCAGAGAAGCAACCCTCTCTTGATCTCAGGCTGGCGATGGTAGAGTAAGAGGCATAGAGCTGGTGTTTTACACTTAGAGCAATACTAAGATTCATATTTTGAGTACTTTAGGGAGCCAACTGACCTTAAATTGAGTGTTTGTGCTGCATCTTAACCACTATCGATGGATTGGAGGAATTCTGTTGACCTGGTATGTTACACTAAGAGTAAGGTTCCCTTTCACCTGAGCTTTACTTATTCTTTCTATGAATGAATTGAACAGTATCTAACACTGCTGAGTCATGTAAGCCATCGATAAAGTCTTGTAATATCCAGAATATGTGTAATTATCTACAGGGATGTATGGGAGGAGATGAACTAACCCAATTGTACCATAATCTTGATAATGCAGGTTCGGCCAAATCATTATATTAAAGAACCTAGCAAAATATGGCTTTTTCTTTCATAGAAAGCATTTTGAGCCCCTAAAGTCACACAGTATTGCATTAGTTTCCAAGAGTGCTAAAAGTCCTAGAGATCAGATGTCTGTATCCAGCATGCCCATGCCCTCCCCAGGGGCTGTAGGAAAAAAAAAAAAAGGGGGGTTTGTAGCCACCTCACTCCAATCTCTGCCTTCCTCTTCATGTTGACTTTTCCTCCGTGCATGCCAGTGTGAAAGCTTCCTTCACCTCTCTCTCATGAACTTATGTCATTTGGGGCTCTTTCTGTCAAGATCCTCAACCTAACCGCATCTTTGAAAATGTACAATAACATTCACAGTTTCTAGAGATTTGACATAGATATCTTTTAAGAGCCATTTCTACCCACTGGAAGTTTGACAAATTAACATAAAGACCACTTCCTGAATGAAATTTAGAATATTTTATAGAAAGGATGGTGACTAATTGACAAAAGAGGAAGAAATTATCTTGAAAACTGTAACATCAAACCCTACTGAGCCACAAATGACTCCCTATACATTTTCCCTCTTCCAGTCTTTTCCTGGCAGAGCATAAAGCAGGAGAGATGGAGAGCTTGTTCAGCAGAGAAGACACCAGCACTGTTCTCTTCACAGTTTGTACTGAGACTTGCAGCCTGCTGTATTTTCTTTCTCTCTTCTGGAATTTTATAGTATGTAATATGTAAGAGATTATTGACATGATGTCAAATCATAAAACTACTAAATGTTTTAGGGGGTTATTTTTATAGGGTGAACTAATTTTTCACTGATATAAATATTTATAAGTGTAATAAATCTAAGCTTGGTAGAATTATATTTCATTATAATATTTTTTAAAAATATAGGAATGCATTTTGAGACATACTATATTCATGAGAATATGTCGGTGATATAGTCTTTCCTATTAGTCAGCTGGGCAACTGCTCGGCTAGCTGCCTGCTCAGCAGCCCAGCACCAAGGGATAGACAAGGGTCACACATAGTAACTATGCTGTTTCCTCAACATTTATTGAATGCAGGTTCACTCAAAGTGGAACGTCAATATACATCATACCCTACTCACAGTCTGACGATCTAAGACAAATAGAATACACATGCAGAAATCAATGTGGGATAAAGAACCCAGGTCCCAGAGTCTCAGTCTGCAGGTCCAGGAGACAGCACGGTGGGCAAGGGAGTCATCAGCACCTTTCAAGGAAGGATCTCCACAGCCAGGTGGGCAGCAGGGCAGACAAAGTCCTCAGTCCAGCCAGGCAGAGCCTCCAGTGGCCAAAGCCAAGGGAGATCAGCTCAGAATGGAGCAAAACCCTGGTGTGTGGGGCTTGACTGTCTCAGCAGTGGGCTGGCGCCTGCCTCAGTTATACCTCTACAGTGGTGGACTCCACCCTTCTGGGCCTCTTGATAAGTGTCTTGGCCCCCCTGATAGAAAGTGAGGAATTTCCCCAGGAGCCCATGCATGGGTGGTCCTGCTCTGCAGACATGTCTGTTCTGATCATATGTGCACACATCTTGTGTGTGTCTCCTTGCCAGATGTGTCTAGTGTGACTTAGGTGGTTTCCATCTTGAACCACAGTGTCAGGGCTGACTGGCAGGCATCTTGGTTGATGTGAGTGACTCCACTTTGTTGTATATACTTTATACTATCTTGATCAGACCAATGCCATTTTATGGGTCCTGCTCTCCACACACTATTCTTAGAAACTTTGAGCTTTGTCTGTTAACTCATTAAATACACTCAAGAACTTCATAAGGAAGTATGTTATTATTCCATTTTGCAGATTAGGATCTTAAGTGTAAAGATGTTAGATGGTGGGGGTGTGATTGTACAATCAGGTCAATTTGTCCTAATTCCTGCAGTATTTTTACTCAAGCACTTTGGCTTTTGAATCAGCCCTCTTAACCATTTCTCTGGACTAAAAGCAGTGGTACTAAGGCCAGCAAAATGAGATCTCTTTATTTAACAGAAATATTTTAAGTTACTTAATTGAAAAGGGATGGATAATGCAACAGCGGTTTATTAATTACTTATTCAAAGTCTCCTTGCTTCCTTAATCTCAAACATGGAATTCATCTTTTAGGCACGCTTCTTTCTTAAATATTACTGCTGATTCTACAAAAAGTTAGATTTTAAAGTTAAATATAATAATTTCGTACTTAATCTTTACGATACTTTTACTTCAGTTCTTTGCAGGACCCATCAACATCTTGTGAGTACTTAAGGATTTAGAATGGCTATATGAACTTGAAAAACTGATTTGAGTTTTAATGTTGCAGAATATTATGATTTATAATACACATTCACATGCAAAATTTTGTTTGTAAAATAATGTTGTAATATATGCAATTCTATGAGGAAGTAAAGAAAATTCATCTTTATTAGGTCCTGTTATAGTCTATGTACTTTTATTGCAAGGCATTTTATTATTTATCTATCTGATCTTCTCTACAGCATTTCCCCAAGTTGCAGAGAAAGAAGGATTCTGGTTTGTTTTTTCCTGTGAAATACTATAATTTCATGTACATTTAAAAGGAATAGATTAAGTAGATACAGACAGAGCTCATGTGCTTGCCATTTTCAGAATGTAGTCTTGCAAACCAAAGCCCGTGCGCTTCTGTTCAAAGAACCAAGCCGAAGTAATTCTCTTGTGATTGCATGGAAAATAACGGCAAGGATTTTCCAATTTTGAAAGCAGTGTACTACACAGTTTTTCTGTGTCTTTAGTTTTTCTCCTTGGATTAAATATAATTGGGATTTTGTTGTTTTAAACATGCTTTTCTTGTTGTATAGCATCCAGGACTTGCCTGCTATCTTTGTTCAGCAAGCTTCAAAGGTGCAAAGATATGAGAGTGATCAGGTACCATAATGGCTAATTTTAACAATGAACAGTAGAAGAGTTAAATGTAGGCCTCAGCATGCCATTGTATATAATCAGTAAGAGTGAGTACAGTAAAAGCACAGAAATAGCTGGAGGATAGGTTTATTATAAGCATTGTGGTTTCAACAAAGTAGAGGAAAGAATGTGATGTTTTGACTGATCAGGTCTCTTTTTAAAATGCCTATGCAGAAAAAAAGCTAAATTAGTTTGAATCTTGTCTACATCTTTAGTTTTGTGTGCACATAGCTTTAGGGTTTTCAATAACAGAAACCAAAAGAAGATGTGACTTTCTTTAAATGTTAAGAATAAATTATTAATATTTAAACATTGTTTTGAAGCAGTCATGTTTAAGTAATTTTCATAACCAAGTAACAATCATCCTCAGATTGTGCTCATCTAAGTTACTTTGATTTGTCTTTTTATTTGCCTTATAAGGATTGGATTCTATTTAAATATCTCTTGCAAAAATAATTTACATGTCTGAAATGTTAAAACATTGTTAGTAAGTTTTAATCAATTTTTTTCCTGTGCAAAAAAGAAATCCCCAAACTTATATAACCTCCAAAGTTAAGGCAATATGACAGAAGAAAAAGTCCTTTTTATTTCTCTTATCCACTACCACTAGTTTGGAGTTCCGATGTTCCCAATAAATTTCCTTTCCTTTGTTTATCCTTTCAAAACTCAATGAAGGCAAGAAAGAATTCTGTTTGATTTCCAGTTTACCTCCTGGTTCTACTGAGTAGTGTCTTCCATTTGGATAAACTTTTGTAGCTAAAACTATACCCCTAGGGTTTCAAACTCTCTGTCTTGATACTCTTGCTTCAATATCTTTTAGCCATATGCTATGGGAAGATTATTTGAACACCCTCTGCCTCATTGTCATGATCTATACAATAGGGACTCTTAAAAACTCTTAACCATGTGGAGTTTTTCTGAGGATTATGTTCTTGCCTTGGAAACATTTCCATTTAAGATGTGTAATGTGTTTGTTCTTTTAAGCAAGCCTATGTTTCTAGAAAAGTTGGTAAATTGTAAGTGATTTGTTAGGTCAATGAACTGTGCCCTACTTAAGGTTAGCTCTTCACAAATGTGTAAATTAGGGCAATTTAGGTTAGAGTCCTATCACATGCTTTTTCTTGTAGCCATGATGGTTCTGTGCCTTCACTATATTATTAAAATAATAGCTGATATTTTCTGGCACTTACTATGTGATAAACACTATTGTAAAAACTTATTTGACACTAATTGCCATATGAATGAATGTCATTATTATCCCTATTTTACGGATGAACAAAATGCTAATATGCTCCTTGCCTAAAGTCACATAGCTATCAAGTGAAAGTAAGAGAATCATTATTAAGCCAATCAGGCTTCACAACAGTGTCTTCACACGTATGAAGGGGGGAAGAAAACCTGTGGCAGTCTGTAAATTATTCCCTACAGTACATATTTCTTCTCTTTTAATAATAATGCTACTGAACCAAGCCTGGGTTTGCTCCCTTGTGAACTATGCAATACACCAACGGGAGTTCACCCTACAGAGAAAACTTTATTTTGCAGCAAATGAAGAGCTCATAGGAAATAAATTCCAAAGCTGTGGCTCCCAAACTGGGTAGCTTCTCTGTTTTATTACTCAAGCAAGCTAATACATATTCATGATGAAAAGCTTGTCATACCTTGTAGGGGCAATGTCACACTTACGCATGCCCAGAAGCAGGTCATGCTTTTAATGCATCCCATGCTCAGAAAAATGGAATCTAAAGTCCCAGAGGTGGGGGATTCATATTACAATGAGCTCTCAGTTTCTCTTAGGTCAAGTTGGCCTCCTTAACCTGTTTGAGCCCATTCTCTTTTGATTTTTTTCAGTGGTTTCTGCAGGTGGCTAACTTAAGGATCAAAGTTTCCTGGAAAATATGTTAGCTGCTAGTTAATGAAAATTTTAGTAACTTTTTCAATTTAGTTTGGGGTGACTTACTTAACTGGTGAGTGGCAATAAGGCCCTTATTTATTTATTTTTCATTTGAGCTAATGATTACCTTATTTTTTTAAAAAATTTGGGCTAATGATTACCCAAAATAAAATGACATTCTCTCTTCTACTTTGCACATTGTATATCCATGTGACTTGTTCTGGTTAGTTGGACAGAGAAGTACGTGTAGCATGTGATACTCCTAAAATTTCTCTATAGAAAAGTGGTATAATCTTACTTCCCCTGACTCTCTATATGGAATATGAATGCAGTACCTGGAAACTTAGTACCCATCTGGGTCCAGGATGTAAGAGTGTCTTATTAGGGACATCAGAGTAAACAAGATAAGAGATAATTCAATGGAAACATATGTCATCCTATGATGGCCTATGTGAAGTTTCTTCTTTGTGAAAATAATTAAAATATTATAAATTAATTTACTATTAACTTTATCCTCTATATACAATCTAATAAAAATCCTAATTAGTAGAATATCTTCCATTTGTCTCAATGAAATTTGATGGGATAAATCACAAAAGAATCGCAGGCATGCCTCACTTACCCCATAAGTTTTTAATATCAGAATATTTCATATGAAGTTCCAGATTTTAGGTTGTTCTTGGTAAATTATATCTGGTTAACGCTGAGATAGACCTGCAATCTATTCTTGTCCCTGTGCCCCAGCTCCCAATGTCTGTCCTTCGCCCACATGCTTTAACTTTGTGCCACTGTGCCCACTGAACACAGTTGAATAGGGACTTGCTCCCCGGTGTAATTTGTTTTGACACATTACTTTGGGTTAGTGCTTTAAAAAGCACTACCTATGTATAATCTCCTAGATTCATTATGTTGGAAAGAGGTGGATTTGTTTGCTTAAGGTGTTCTAAAACAGATAAAATATTACTTAAGGGAAGAAAGTCATATGCAAAAATTACAAGGGTATACATTGTCTCCATTTTGAGGAAAAATAAGTATTTCTAGATGCTATGCCTATATTTTGGATTAATAATAAAATACTAAGAGTTTTGTCTAATATATTCTTCACACATAAAACACATTAAAAATAAATGTAGTTTATGACATATCCTACTAGCTCATTACCATACTGTAGAAAGGAATTTTTTATTAAGAGTATAGAATATAAATAGTTTTCATTTTACTTATAAGTAGTGTGAAACCTAGTTCTAGAAATCCAAAGAGTTAGCAGTGACTCCTAAAGTAAAATTAAGTATGATTACCTGATGAACTCACATAGTTCTACCTATTCTTGCGTATTCCCAGGTATTCTTTAAGAGTTATGTTAATTATCTCCTTAACCTTTCATTTAGCAATAGGAGCTCCTCTCATTTAATAATTAGTATTCGACAATAGAAGCTCCAAGTCTGTGTAAGCCACTTCCATAACATTGTTTTACTTAACAGAAAAATGTTTGTATCACCTTTTAAACAAGTGTGCAAAGTGCTTTTACAACTATTATTGTCATTAGTTATCATAAAAAGAATGGGTGATTGGAAAAGTATTTATTTTTTGTGATAGGGAATATTCCCTTAAACACATGTCATTCGCAGCTGGCTTTGATTTACTCATCTACATGCTTGACAAAATTTTTCTTTAAATGTCATTATCACATGGCTCCCTACATAGAGTACTTTAACATAATTGCATCTCAAGAGTGAAGGGCTTTTAGTGGTTTCTGTTTTTGAGTTCACTCTGGGGAAATTCATCTTATTTAAATGTATAATAAGGCTAGAAAATGCCTTCTCCCTTTGTAGACTGGCAGACTTTTCTGATCCAACTGATGAGGCACTTTTCATAAAAACTGCAAATTTTAAGATAGTTAATCTTGATCATAGAGGTTAAGAAAAAAGAAGCAAAAGCCTTCTATCAGCTTCTTAGTTATAGTCCCAAATTTAAGAATATGCACGTTGTTACAAATGGGAACCAGAGAAAGAGTATATCATTAACAAATGTTGTTGATTTCTCATTAAATAAAAACTCAACATTGAGATGTTAATAATACAGTAGAGACATCTTATTTACAATTGAGCTATGACACTTCTGTATAGAACAAGTATTACCTTTGGAAAAAAACAAAAAAATAATCTTAAATCCCACAGTTTTGAGAAATAACACAAAGCTATTATCATAACTTGCAATGATGAAAAAGCATTGCATTGTGATGATAAATACCAGTCATCTGGAAGAAAAAACACTCATGAAAATAAATTAAAAGAAACCACAAAAATTGAAAGAATAGTTGTGACTTTTATATTTAAATAATTTAATGTTACTTCATTTAATTTTAATTTTAATATATTTATAACTGCCAAATTTGGATGATATATGTGTTTAAACAGGTGAAAAGTAAATGAAATGGTAATTACTATGATTAGAATAGAAATTAAGTACATATGTAAATTTTTCTTAAAGTGTAGAAGATTTTTTCCAAAATACTACTAATTTCATTTTTAATTTCAAAAAGAATATAATTTTTAAAAAGAATATAACTTGTTGATAGTGGTCTACAAAACAGGGCTTTGAAGTTTATAAGGTTGTGGACATAACTTTTTTTTTGAGATATAAAATATGTTACACCGCTACATGTGTTATATCCTCAGGACTTATTTACCTTATAACTGGAAGTTTGAGTCGTTTCTCTAACTCATTTCACATAGTGCAGTGCCCATGCTGAAAAACCATATTGTTGGGATTTCTTTACTATTTGTGGCCAAATATTCCATTTTATAAAAATATGGCACATCTTCATCTATCAATAGAGACTTACACTGTTGCTATATCTTGACTACTGTGAATTATTCTGTAATAAACATGGGGTTACAGATATCTTTCCAAGATAGTATGAAATTTCATTTTCTGTTTTTTGGGGTACATGGATATACTTTTAGGTAAACACAAAAAATAAATGTAAATACAAACAAGTCTAAATATGTGAATGATAAAGTTAAATTAGTAGAGAGGAAGAAACTTAAAAAATTTGAAGACTAGAGAAATGACTTTTTAAAATATCTTTTCTATTAGTGACATCAATATGATGAAAAATGACTTTATACACAAACTGGCAATGAGATAGGAAATAACAATGAAGAATCAAGTAACTGTGTTATAGACTGTTTATGTTTGTATGTTAGAATGTATGTTTTCAACCAGGTATTCTATCTGATGTTTTCCATAGGATATAAAAGATGTTTATTCTTCTATCAATGTAAAAAAATAAATATATAAAAACTAAATACGCATTTACATGGAAAGGGATCATTAAACTAACTTTAAACACTTGGAATTATTTTAAATTAATTATTTCATTAACAAGAATGAATAACTTTCTTATATATAATTTCCTTCACAACTCTAAGAGTAAGCATTAAACATATTAAATTACTCAGATGCTTCCACAAGCCCATATTTTTGTTGTCATAATCAACATATTGTTGTATTCAAATTAATTTAAGAATTTGGGTTTACCAGGGAAATTATGTCTCTGTAGATACCAGTATAAATATTTAATATTTCTTTTACATGTAAAAGAAATTTTAAATCATGAAGCATGATTACTGTATACTTCAAGAAATGTGACTTCTTTTTAATATATTTAATTTAATATTCAAATTTGATGTAACAATAAAAATTATAGTCACTAAATTATGGTTTAATTTAATGTATTTTTCCTAAATATATATTTTAGCATATTGTAAATGAAATATGTTTAAAAATAATAGATTGCAATATCTCCATATAACTTCTAAAATATGAACTGATTTTCCTGAAATGTAACCTTTAAAAGGTATAATTTTTGAGGGATTATTTATAATTTATAATTGGCCTAAATATTTATCATTTTGTATGCAGAACTGAATGGAATTTTGTTAATTGCATGGTTATGTATTTTATTTTCTAGATGGGAAATAAAGCATACAGAAATGATATAATTTATTTCCTAAGAAAAAAGTCACACAAAGTTGCTATCCATTTCAATATTTTTGCATATTAATTCTCATTTAGAAATAGTGAATTCATTAAGTTGAGACAATATGATTTTATATAATATTGTTTTTGCATATATTTAAATAATTATAAATGCCTATATATCTATATATCAATGTATAGGTTAATATAGATAGAGATAGATAGATATAGATGATACAGATATAGATGTATATGTATAGGTACATATATATGTATGTATTTTACTACAGACTCATGATAGTATTGCTTAGTTTTCTGATTTCAATGGATTCTTTTAAACAGAAACTCATGTTCACATTTTTCTGTCCATTTAGTATTCAATTTAGTTAATTTAATTTATGCACCCTTACTCTTGTTTATATGTTGCGTGGCAGTTTTTGAACATCCATAAAATAACAGATAGACTCAGTTAAATTTGAAATGTTTTGTAAGTAACTATGGTCACAATTTACAGAGCATTTCTATGATTCTAGCACAGAGTGCTTTTTCCCTAGACAGTATCTCATTAAATGCTAACAGCGATAGCTCTGTGAGCTACCATTTCTGAGTTGAAACTGAGACTCCAGTGGGAAAGTTTTGTCCTGAGTGAGGAAGGGAGTAAGTAACGGGAAGAGGGGTCCTCAGTCTGCATCCCACACTTCCCTTGAACAGTGATCACTGCTGATTGATGTTTCCATGACCTTGTGTATCAAAGAATGTGTACTTAGGCAACAAAATGTTTTTAAAAGAAGCAGAGAGTAAGGTTAAATATCTATACTTTTCACACTGATAATTTGCAGTTGTCCACATGGAGAATTTCCAAATTCGATCATAATTTTCTGCAGTGTCATCACAAACCATATTCATAGTAAATACGATGCTGTCCTATGCAGCTGCTAAAACCCCTCAGTTGCCCCCCTCCTAGTATTGAGGCAATTGGATAATCCCTTCCCTTCCCTGTGGTCTGGACTGATGACCCACATCCCCAGCTGACAAATTAATTGCAGGTTTGTAAATGACCTTAAACAAGACAATCTAGCCAAATATTTTCCAACCCCCACTCAAAGAAACTAAGAATTAATAAGAAACTAAGAATGAATGTTTGTTATTTCAAGGCCTAAGTTTTGAGGTAATATTTTACACCACAGTAGGTAATACAGTTGCCCAAACCAAGAAACTTATTCTTCAGAATTATTTTTAAGATTTATTTAGAAGTTTTAACTTATACATATTTCTTTATAGTTCTGCTTTAAAAATAAGTTTTACACTGTTGCTTTCTTGGTTAATTTATAGGAGGCACAATTTACTCTGGATTTTCAGCCACCTTTCTGATCCTTCCACTAGATTATGTTTTACTTTCTTTTAACGTTTTATTTATTTATCTTTAGAGAGGAAGGGAAGGAGAGAGGGAGAGAGGAAGAGAAACATCAATGTTATGTTTGCCTCTCGTGCGTCCCCTGCTGGGAATTGTCCTGCAACCCAGGTATATGCCTGGACTGGGAATCAAATTGTGATCCCTTGGTTCACAGGCCCGGCTCAATCCACTGAGCTACACCAGCCAGGGCTATGTTTGACTTTTAAAAGTAGCAGGAGAAACAAAAAAGAACCAAAACTAATGTTTATTACAACATTTATTATCAAAATAAAATATGAATGTAATTAAAATGTGACTACCTAAAATATATTAATGAAGTGGAATATTAGGCTATAATTTAAAAAGTATAGTTTAATGGATCTAATATTGTAATAATTTATGATTATTTTATTATTTTAATATTTTTGTTTTATAATTTTAGTTAAACAAGCATTAAGCATATTAGGCAATTTAAATGTTTTTAAATGATAATATATTTGCATTCAATTTCACTATTTCAATATTTTACACATACTTTACACTATTTCAATAATAGTGACTTAAATGTATGAGAGATTTGACTGCAACCTATTGTGTTATTAATAGTAGAAAACAATTACTTAGCAGTAGGTTTCAGGTAGTGCATTAAATTAGCGGTACTTCATATGTGCTCCATAGGCCATTGCTCGTCTGTGAACTGTTTGTGCTGGTTAATGACAAAGTACAGAAAGAGACTATAACCATTCAAAACTGCATAGATATTTGACAGAAAAAGCTTGCAAATTTATTATTCAAAAAATCTTTACATAACAAGAAAAGATAGATTCAGAAAACTACTTTCAAGATCTTCTCTAGCTACCTTTTATATTCATGTGATTTATTGTGTTGTAATGTATCCTGCAACTTCAGTGAATTTTTTAGTTCCAACAGATACTTTTGTGTAAGTGTAAGTGAAAATTCAAATAAGAGAAACCACTACACACCTATTAGAATATCTCAATTTATAAAACGCTGATGCTACCAATTGATGACGAGGATACAGATTAACAGGAACTCTCCTTTATTGCTGTTGGAAATGCACAATTGTACAGGTATTTTAAAAGACATTTTGGTAATTTCCTGTACAGCTAATCACTATCTCACCTTGTGATCTAGCAATAGTTCTCTTAGGTGTCTACTTAACTGATGGAAAAACTTTTATACACACACACACACACACACACACATAGAAAAACTGCACATGAATGTTTATAACAGCTTCATGTTCTTCTATTATGAATGTTCACAATTTCAACATTAGGAAACAGCCAAGAACAATGGATAAACTAAAATATAGCCACACAAAGAAATATTCACCAACAATAAAAAATAAATAGCTAAAGAATGCAAAGTTGTGCAAGGGTGAATGTTATGAATGTTGTAAATGCTGTTAAGTAAAAGAATTCAGTCTGAAAAGCTACATAATGAATCTTTCATTTCAACTATATGATATTTGTAAAAAAGACAAATAAAAATGTGAAAATGGAGAATTGGAGATCTCAGGATGGGACATAGATGGTGACAAAATGGTAAGACTACATTATAAGGTGTTAAACCACCTTATTGAAATGTGTGGGAAAATAAGCTCAACTAAGTGGAGTTTGTAAGTCTACATGGGAAAGCAGCTTTAACACAGCGCTGAATACCACAGTCGCTGAAGTTATTTTCCAGAGCTGTTTGATTAGCAATTCTGATACCGCTATGCATGTGTATTGGAATTGAGCATTTCAGTAATCGGTGGTAGAGAGTGTAAACCAAGTTTCTCTCTGTTGAAGTGGGAGGTTCAAAACAAGCAAGAGGAGGAGGTAAGAACGGTCCATGTGATCATGGATTAAAACTGGAGATGCAATGTGAACTAATGGTAGTATAAATACAGATACATGTAGAAGTAAGTTCTACATTTTTAATTAGTGGATTTGCTTGTTTCTCTTTTCAGTGATAAGAGTTTTTGGTTCTTTCATTTTAATACGCATTATTACTCATTTAAAACTCAGGTCTTCTTGGAGAATTGGATTTTTTTTAGGATGTAACTTTCACACTATATTTCAAGAATTAAATATTTCAAATCAATTTAACATAACAAATTTACTATAAATTTGTTGTTTATTTTTATTTTCATTTTTATATTTAATTTAATTTTTTTGTATTTTCATTACCTTTTTGTACCCTTATACCCCCTCCCACAGCAATCACCACACTGTTGTTCAAATCCATGAGTCCGTTTTCCTTTTTGCTCAATCCCTCCACAGCTGTCAGCCTGCTCTCCATCTATGAGTCTCTCCTTTTTGCTTGTTGTTCAGTTTGTTCATTAGATTCCAGTCTGAGTGAAATTATATGGTATTTGTCTTTCTCTGACTGACTTACTTCACTTAACATTAAAAGTCTCATTTCATGATGCATCTTTGTAAGTCCATCAGTTTTAATGTATCTGTGTCTTTATATGTAAAGTGGGTTTCTTACAGACAATCTAGAGTGGCATTCCTGTTTTCTCATCCACTTGAAAATCCTTATATTTAACTGGTGCATTTGCATCATTCCCATTTGAACTGTGTATTTCCATAACTGTGGATGAATATCGACCACATTTGTTACTGTTTTACGTTCTTTGCATTTGTTCTTTGTTTTTGTTGCTTATATTTTTTCTGCCTTCTGTTGTTTTAATTGAGCATTTTATAATGATTTCCTTTCATGTTAGTCTGCTGATGAGTTGATAGAAAGCCTTTTCATTTTCTTACAGTGTTTTGATGTTTACCATTTCATATTAATTCTTTGAGAGGGTTTTCATTTTTTTTTTGCTTATACTACACTTTTGTTTTTGTATGTTGTTTACTTTTTATATTTGGGCACGTAACATATTTTAAGCTGTGTTTCTAATGACTCTAAAAATCTGCGTTGTATCTGTCTCTGGTTTTAATGCTTGTTTGTCTATTTAAACCATGTTTTCACTTGAAATAGGATATTTCTGGGATTTTTACCCTGAGACCCTGGTGAGGTTTCTAGAAGAAAAAAACCCAAAAAGTGTTGAACTTTCTCTAAGATTGGGGTCCCTGTAGTTTTTCACTGTCATATTTAATACGCAATTGCCATCTAGCAATTGAATAATATTGCTATTTATTTTTTCCATGATTTATGTCTCTAGATGTTTCTTCTCCCACTAAGCAGATCTTGGATGTGGGTCTCTGGTATCACCCCTCTCCAGAATTCATGCTGGGGTTTGCCTCACGTCCTCATACTCTGATGTGCCCAAGGAAAGCAGCCCATTTTCAATTCATTCATCTGTTGCCTGTGTTGAGGATGGAAATGGTACCTTCCAAGCTATTTTCATGTTGCAGCTGAAAGCAGAAGACATGTGGGTCTATTTTGATGCATATTATAACAGAAAATTTAGATAAAACAGAAAAATATGAAGAATGTAAAAAATACACAGAATAAAATTCTGCTCAAGCATCATTATATTATTTCAGTATATTTATTAGTAAAGAAGAATGAGCAATAAATAGGTAGGCAGGTAGGTAGATGATAGATAGATAGATAGATGATAGATAGATAGATAGATAGATAGGAGATTTGAAGACTCCCGGAACTGTGATGAAAGGAGAAATGAGAACCACAAAGTTGAAGTTTCATCTCAGACAGTGCGTGAAAACTATACAAAGAAGCAAGTGTTATTTTAGTACTTTAAAGAATGGCTATGCTAAAGCCACAAATACAGGTTTCTTTTCAGCTCCCCACCCACAAATGTGTAATTCTTTTCACAATACTCCAGGTAATCAATGTTTTGAAAGAGCATTTTATTTTTATCTCAGTAAACTGAATCTGTGTTTTGTAAAAATAAGCTGGGTGACTCTTTTACTAGTGTAAGTTATATAAGGTTATAAATAAGAAAATTGACAGAAAATACTTAAATTAAATAAATCATGAATACTCTCCTGATTTAACATAAACACCGAGAACATGTCAAATATATATATACCTTTAAAATATAGTTTGCTTTCAAAGTCCAGAGGCTGAACAATGACACTGTTTATCCTTTTCCTGGGATTTTAAGTAAGTCCATATTATTTAGAGCACCCTCAAACTCTCTGTTCAAAACTGAAGTATTCGCTAAGTTCTATTCTTATTATATCTGCATATCATAACTTGATTTTCTATTGCTGCTCACTTTCAGTTGCTTCTGTTACATTTTTTTCTACAATGAACATTTTATAAAAAAATTAAATGTTCAATGTGAAGTATTCAAATAGTAAATGAAATAGGGAATAATCACTAACAATCCTAAGAATCGTTTTTTAAATAAAATCATAGAAGACCTTTCTATTTCCTACAAAATGAGCTTATTTACAAAATAAGAGGATCAAATCAAGTGCCAGTGTCTCATGTTCACCCAGCTTCAGGTTCTAAAATCTCTAGATAATTTACGGTCAATTTAGTTCACTAACTTAGTTTCTTCCCTATAGTTTAGGAAAGCTAAAATGTTTTATTTGGCTTGTCATCATTAAAACTTCAAATTTTCTTATGAAATACTAGAGAATGGATTCAGAGTTGATAGGAGGTTTAATTGTGATCTATGCAAATACTGTGTTTTATCTTACAGAGGCAGTTCAAACGTATGTAACTGTTACTGAGGGTGTTGAGGTAACAGATGCTCTTCTAGATTGCTGCTCTGACTGTCTTGCATCTCTCGCTCTCTTTTCTCTTTCTCACAGGTACACTCATGCACACTTCCTCCTTCAATCAACAAGGATGAAATTCTAGGATAAGTGGTAAAGTTTGAATTAAACATAAAATAAATACTCAGATTTATTATGCAGTCAGGCAAGAGCCATAGTACAGATGAATTCTGTTTCAAGTATGAGCAGTAATTACTTTTTGTTGGTAAATACATCAGTCTTAATATGTTAGAGTTGAAATGTGTCTTATCATACTGAAAATAATTGCCCTGAGATTGATTAGAGATAATTCATTATGAATACATACACACAACACCATATATCACATATGGAACAAAAATGGTGCACATTTATTCAAATATTACTTTCCTTATTAGTATACATGGCTGACAGATCACAAGTAAAAACTATATTTGAATTTGATCCTTGTTTTTTTAATATCTTGCATGTCTTACTCTCTTTTATAACAAGTTCATTGCTGCGTCATAGTACAAGCCTTCTATGACCTGTGTTAGAGAGAACACTACTCTTTCTCTGTGTCCCCATGCCACCCACGGTCCCTGTGAATTATAACACCCATTTATATATCACTGCATATGGATCTTTGTGTTTATCTGTGTAACTACATTATATTTTAACCAGCACCTAAAAATTTAAGGAATATGTTTATTTCTATTTCTATGAATAGTTTAAGCCAAAACCATTTCTTATTTATTTAAATATTCAGTGTAAATGTAAGTGATAATTTACTTCTGTAATATGTATCCAGGTGTTGGTATTAATTGGCTCGTGCTCTTTCCTGTCCTATGGCTTCTCATTGACATAGTTCTCACGGCCTGGCCACCTGAGTGCCACTGTTTCCTGGATAAGGTCCCAGTATTGGACCATTTGCTTATGAGCTCTAGATTTTATGCTGGTGCTTCTGTGAATAAATTTTATTAGGACTTTCTAAATATTAGATGCATGAATTTGAATTTTCTTTAGTTAATGTTTTGCCTTAAGATGATAGCACAAATCACAAATTGCTTTTAAATTATTCTTAATTTCCTTTAACAATAGATGAATTGTATTCAAAATTATTTAGTTATTTCAAGATTTCTGGAATAGATTGGCTATGAATAAACTGCTGAGACCTTAAGTTAAAAGTAAATTGTTTTATTTTTTCCCACATACTTTCTAAGTGAAAATAATATGGATATGGACCATTGTCTCTGAAGAGAGTAGAAGTCGGAAATAGAAGATCTAAGCAATTTCCATTATTTTATTTATTGGTAATAATGATGAAAATTCTAAAAAAATAAAAGAAAGTGAATAACACATAAATTAAAAAGAGAGAGTTTTAATAACTTAAGATAGTATTGCAGGTAAGTGTCAAACTGGGGATTTGACTTCAAGTAGTTGTTTGGAGTTTTTTTCTTAAATATTACACCTTAACATCACATCAACATTTTTGCTAAATATTTACCAAGTTAAAAAGTTATAATGTTATTATATTTATTTTTGCCAAGATATATATGAATCTTTCCACAACTTATTATAATGTACTACACATTGGATAATATACAAGGACAACTGGAGATTTTATATGTTTAATATTATACTGTAAATGTAAAGTATATATACATACATATATACAGTAGTTACAGTGTTCACAGTGATCACATTTGTAGAACATGAATTGATCTCTCAGCTAACACAGTTAGTTTCCCTGTATTATTATGAGTAAATGGTGGATCATGGAGAGGATGCTGGAGCAGCTTTGTTTAAAGTTGTGGCGATATGGGACTTTACCATTGAAAGACATTATGTTTGTAAAACTGAAACAGCCAAGTAGACAATCTTTTTTGCTACTTTCATTAAAAAAAAAACCTTTTATTTGAGAATTTACATTTTTAATTCAGATTTCAAATAAAAAGGGAAAATAACCATTAAAAGATATAAAAGATGCATGACTTCTGTGACATTAAAAACTGATTTATTAGGGTAATAAGGGTTGGAAAACAAACTTACCCAAACTAACTATATCCTTTCAGTGTCAATAATTTAAAAACAAAAGAACAATTGAGCACTATATCCAAATGTCCTGAATCGAGAGGGGAAAAGATTTTATGGAATTTGTTATAAGAAGGAAATAATGTATAAATTTTGAATATGTACTTGTGTTTTTAAAAATATGTATTTGGAAGTTTTTTATTATAACCTGACAAGATTACCTAAAACAGTTATAATGACTAAAAATCAAAAGCTAGAACCAGCTTTTTTTCCTTTACATTTTTTATATTTAATGTCATGGATTACTACATACCACACATATACTGTTGCATTTATCCTCTAAACATTATAATATTAAATGCCTAATTTCTAATGAGCAGTCTAAGATATATATTTATTTCACAAAATTTGTAAATACATGAATTACTTATACAACCATTTATGCTGAAAAAAACAAACAAAAAAAAGGCATCTGACAATACGTGATTCAAGCAAGGTAAAAAATGGATTTCTCCCGGCAGAGTTCAAAGCTAATTGGTGGCCAGGTTCAGAGCCAATCTGCTGTATTCATATACTGTTTCCATTGTGAGACCAAGATGGCTAAGATGGCTATCACTTGCCTTTGGCATTGGAAAAATGACAAAGCTAGGTAGCGCTCACATGTTTTTTATTCCGTCTGTACCTCAGAAAAGGCTCGCATTATTGCTTCTTGCATCTCATTGGCTAGAACTTAGCCGTAACAAAGAACAGAACAGCTGGGACAACATCAAAGAAGGAACACGTATTTCCAGCTAAAAACTGACAGTATGACATGTCATAGAGGGCGCTTGGATATTGGTAAGTAAGCAACTACCTGTTTTGTCACAGAGAAAGCTAAGATAAAAATTTAAATATGTTTAATTCTGAATGCTTTTTATTTAACTTCTGTCGCATACTAACTCCACTCCTTCTCATTTACCTCACTTCTGATTCAAATGGTTTGTTATATCACTCATTATATAATATTGCACTTAGTATTAATGTTAATAAGTCTGTTTTCTCCACGCTTGTATTTAATTTTTAACACAAGATTAATATTTTGTAAATATTTCACAGTTCCTGAAACTGCTACTGATAGGTACCAAATTAAAGAGTGTGGAGAGAATGAATAATCTTTTGCTGTAGGGATGACATTAAGTACATTTTCGTTATTGTTGTTCACTGGTAACTGGAAGAGGTTAGGGAAAAAAGCCATTTACTCTTAAAACACTTTGAACTCACATTGCACATTTAATCGAGTATAAATATTTTAGTGAGCTTTCTTAGAAAGTGTATGATATCCATCGTTTATAATTCTTTGGAGAATAGTTACCATTTTTATGGAAATTGCTTGCAGAATTGCTGATTTCATATTCCATTGCCTGCCTAACTTTTTGGTGTACATTTTTTTTTTCTGTTCCAGAGAAAAGAAGTGAAATGATTGTTGTTAAGTTAAATGTATATCAGAGTGCAAAAGTTTTTTTTTTGTCTCATAGTTTCTTTAGTTTCTGCACTTTCTAATGAATAAAACATTTTTTTCTAGGCTGTTTATTTTCTGCCTGAATTATTTTTTGATGCTCTGTATACATGGTTCTTAATGCTGGCTACATATCATTTTCACTTGAGATTTTTACTTGTTTGCTTAAAAAGACTTCAGTTCATCACCCTTCAGGATTCAAATTTCATATTTGAGAATAGGAAATGAGAAACATGATTTTAAGCAATCTCAAGGTTGATCATTATTCAGGATCAGGCTGCACAACAACTTCTTAAATACAAGACAGGATGGGATGGGGGTTACTAATGCAGGTTCTGAAATCAGAAATGGAGAAAAAAGTTCCAGTTACACAACTCATTGACTATGGACTTAAAGGTAGTATTTTACCTAGAAATTCTTACTGTGACATCAGGCACTAGTAAACAAACAATCAATGTTAGCTATATTATTATCATTATTATTATTATTGTTATCATTATTATCATTATCATTGTTATTTATTAGAGATGTTACAAATTTCTGTAGTACACTACTCTTCCTCTGATCGACTTCATTTTGCTCTATCTCCCTCACTTTTTAAAAATTTTAATGACATGCATTTGCATTCTATCTAAATTCTTGTTACTAAAATAATATTGTAGAGAAGACAGTAAATTTCTAGAACCTCTAGTTCAATCATTGACTCAAATGTATCCCTATTATATTCTAGGCACTCCATCCAGGCATTGAGCTTGTATCCAATATCAAAGCAGGGAAAAACATCATTGGCCATCATCTAATTTACATGTGACAGGGTGGTGAACAACAATAACCCAAACAAATAAGTTTTCGAAGTAAGAGTTGTGCAGCAAAGACGGCGAAGAACAGAAACAGAATATGAGTGGCAACCAATTGTAATTTGAATGGTCCCAAACGGCTCACTGCAAAGATGAGAGAATAACAAAAAAACCGGAAAAGTCACCTGGACAAAGTAGGTAGGTATCTGGGGGACCAGTACTTCAGGTGTCTAAAACAGCTTGCACAAAGTCTTAAGTCAGGAACTTGGCTGCTGCAGGAGGCATGGCCTAGCTGACAACCTGCCTGAGGGAACTTTAGAAAATGTAAGGTCAAAATAAAATCAAGAAAGGCTTGTAAATGATCCTAACAACTTTGCATTTAAATCTCTGATAAAAACTTTAAGCAGAGGATTTACCCAGTAGGATTAATTAGGCTTCTCTTTTCTAAATATATTGAACAAAAAAGAGAAAAAAGGGAGACTTCTTAGGAGACTACAACAATGCAGGTGAGAATTGATTGTGATAGTAAAGAAAGTAGAATTACTCCCCTTATGAAAACATTTTAAACGTACACCATGTATGAAGCGGATGTTCAAATGGACAGTGGGGGAGGGACGAATTGAGCATCTTGAGAGTTAAAACTTTATTCTCAAGATGTGAAACCATTTTAGATTCCTAGACAAAGAGCATTTCGTATAATTAGATTTGTGCTAATATAGAGTTGGAAAATATGCAATCTGATCATTTAAACTATGGGATGAAATGCAGAGGGAAACAGTGTACATGCCAGCTTGTGTTCATTGGCTTGTCATCCGATTTGGAAATATATCAAGTACAAAAGGCATCAGATTTTCATTAAAGATGGATCAACTGTCTCTGTCTAGGTAGTCTCAGTTATGCCCAAGACATTAAATGTTGTTTGTATATGTTCCCAAATTTGTCTATCTGGCCCCAAAGAGGGAAATCATCATTTCTTTATGTTTTTATACAACTATATCGGCCATCCATGTATCCTGTAAGTCTTAGCTTCAATATGTCTTTAACATATTCACTGCCATCTTCCTTGGCCCAGTTTCCTGTTGCATTTTCTGCATAACAGTGCAGGTGTTTCCACAGCCTTCTTTCCATCTCCACAGCAGCCAGAGTGATGTTTTTAAATGTGTAAATAGATGTCATACTTCTATTAAATTGTGTATGCCTTTCCCTGTAACCTGAATTAAACTTAAGCATTTCATAATGAACTATGAAGTACAACACGATTTCCCTTTCTCTCCAAATAAAAAATGAACCTACAAGCCTTTTCCTCTTCTCAGACATTTTTTTTTTCAGTTCTTACAACATAGAAATGCTATAGGAAATGTTTTCTGTTTTAGCAAGTGTTTACATGAGTTTCCTTATGCCTAGGCTTTTTTGCAATATCTATTAAGTAGGTGTATTTTTTATCTTTAATCTGCAATAAAAACTTAGTTCTTAAGAGACATCTTTTATGACCAGCTAATGTAAATAAGAACACAGTCCCCCTTCTCTTAGTTCATTAGTACTCTGGTTTATTGCACTTCTGAGCTGAGAAGGGATGGGCGATACCAAAATGCTTGAGTTCTAACTTCTACGAGAGTCCCCATTTTGGGTGCCAGCCTAATACTGAAAGGAGATTTGGACTGAAATGGGGCACATGTATTCATTATGAAAATTCTACTTAAGAAAAATCCTAAATCAAGAGTTCTGCCTGTAATATGATTATAACGTTTCTGAAATATTAATAATTTGATCTGCGAATAAATACAATTGTCTTCAGTGGAAATCAGGGCCTTCCATGCAATCATGAGGAAGGCATTTCAAGAGCCATGCTTGGGTGATTGTGGTGTGGCAAAATGGTTTATTCTGGTGGAAATCTCCTCTTGGGTTTCTGATTTTTTCATCTCTCTCTATGTCCTGACATGGAAAAGTCAAACCATGTCTTCCGCAAGGCCAAAACAAAAGCCAGTGTCCAGAGTTTCTAATTCATATGTAAGCTGGGTCCTTTGGAGCCCACACAGTCTGCCCCAGGGCCCAGTAACTGATAAACCTACATGGGCATGTGCTCCCAGGTAAGAGAGAATTTACAAATGCACAGGGTGAGTGTCGGTCACCAAGCAAGAGAATGAGAGAGAGAGAATAAGATGAGAAGAACGTATGGGTGAGGTTGGTTCACAGGTAAGAAAGAGAAAACCTTCTTTGTTTCTCTGGGTTTCTATTGGCTTGGGTTTGCTATGGACCAGGTGGTTTTTCAAAATAACCAATCAATTTCTCAGTTTGAGGGCTTTTGAATGGGTCCTCTCCCTAGTTAGACTGGCATGTTTCTATGTCCAAGTACCTCCCCCTGAGCCCCCCAACAATTCAGTAAGGTTAAAGGGGGACTGTTAATTCCCTCCACAGAACAATGTCATCATCCCCTGTGGTGTGGAGCTGTAGCTTCCTGGTGAAACAGACAAGCTCATGCTCCCCAGTTTAAGCTTAGTATTTGATTCAGTTCCCTTTGGTCCCTTCCTTGTATTAATAGTACGCTACACTAATACATTGATTATTGTAAAACTAGTAGCAGACATCCTGTTCACTAAAAGATAAACCCTGAGTTTTCCTTTAAGGTAATATAATACTTTGGGGGTGATTAAAACAAACGATGAAAACAAACAACACTTTTATGAATTTTTTGATATGCAAAAAAAATATTTTCTGGGTCCAAAAATGTCTAGTGAATGTGAAGATATGAAAAAATATGTTTTTTTTTTCTTTTCAGGAGAAAAGCCTATCAGAGATTATGTTTATTAAATGGAGACTTTGAATTACAAGATTGGGGAGAGTCAATTATTTTTCTTTTTTCTGGATATTCATAGGATTGGGTACCAGAATGTTAGACAGGGGGGATACAGGTACAGATAATTTTAGCAGAAAAGGTTAAGGTCACAGGAGAATGGAGGAAACCCCAGAGAGGTAGTTGACCTATGTGACAGTATCAGTAGGAATCATTATCACCATGTTGTATATCAGCATCACCAAACTTCAACAAAGTTTTAAAAATGTTAAAATTTTACATAAAATACACCTTGGCCCTTTAACGGATGCCCATGAATGCTGTGAAGACATTAAGGGGAGATGAAGCAGCTTGTAAATTGTCAGTCCCGTGATCTTTACGAAACAGCAATTGCAGCCATCAGGGCTCTGTTCACTGGCTAATAAAATAGACTGACAGAGAGGTTAGCTCTGTGGTGCATGTAAGCATAGCTTAGAAATTGCCACATACATATGACAAGCTAACTGGGAGAAGACTTGAATTCTTGAGATCAAGACAGATGACTAACAGACTGATATCACCTAGGTAATTTTAAAAGGTGAAATTTAAAACCTAGAATAATCAGACACTTATTAGCTCAAAGAAGAAATTAGGTACTTGACTTTTATAGGGACATGATAATTACATAACTCAATATTTTCCATGTCTTTGTTCCTATTTGTTCTTCATCATTTTGTTAAAACTTGATACTGTGTTAAATGTTACACACAAATTGTGTTTTTAAATTTTCCCTTTCAGCACAGTCCTTTGCCCAATGTCTTAGTGCTCTTCTTTAGGATCTCAATAGACTAAAGTTTTATCACGTTCTCTTCCTGTTCTTTGGCCCTCTGCCATTCTGACAAAATTGTGCATGTGAAAAAATGATCTCTTGCAAAAATTGAGCGGTCCTACTCCTAGAACGTGTCTCTTGGAACTTTACCTTAAGCCATGTAAGTCATTTATCTACTTGTCTAACATTTATGCAGCCTATTTATGGATATAATTAAGAAGAAAACAATGAGAAATTTTAAGAGAGAAAATACAGATTCCTTGGTACTTCACAGAGCCCTGAGATTTCTGTAGAGAGTTTTATATTTGATAAATACTACAGATCTCTGTTCCTAGAAGTACACATTTAGGTGGGCCAAAGTTTTTTCCTTATCTACTTAAATCTTCCTCTGACTGAGAGGGTATGTAAGTCATTGAACACTATTCTCATCTGGACTCCATTCACTGTGTGACTACAAGCCATTAACCTAGATTCTAGCACTGAATTATATACCAACTACTTTTTCAGAGTAATAGGTTTAATCTTCTTTACTGATATTTCAGCAGAAATTTGGAAGTCTGTCATCAGATAAGTATTTTAAAACCAGGTTTGTATAGATTCCTTAAGGAAAAAAGTGTACTTATACTAAAATCCTACCACCCCTAAATGTATTCAATGCTATGCTATTTCTACTTACAACTAATATGTTGTTATTCCTATAGAGAAAGTATTTCCTAGTGGATTAACTATATTTTTATCATATAGGGTAGAAACTGTCATGAATTAAAAATAAGATTGAACTGATAAAAACAGATACTACCACTTGATCTTAGCCAAAATGCTAAGAGAGAAGAGGGGATAAATGGTGATGGAAGGAAACTTGACTTGGGGTGGTGAGCATATGAAACATATACAGATGATGTGTTAAGGAAGTTTATACCTGAAACATATGTAATTTTCATAACCAATGTTATCCTAATAAATTCAATAAAAAATTTTAAAACATTGATGACATATTTGCAACTTGACATATAGCCTGTTCTATGTAACTTTAAAAGCCAAGCAACTAAGAAAAAAAGAAAAATATAAATCGTATATAACAATAAGAAAACATTTTAAAAGTTAATATAATTTGATACTTTATGGAATTTTGTTTTTATTTTAGTTTTTTTGTTTTTCACCATTGTAGTTACTGATTTATGTATGCATTTATAGTTTAATCAAAGTACGGTACTTTATTTTGAGTTGGAAACCTGACTTCCTATAGTTTTACACATCACAATATTTTAAAAAATGGCAATTTTTGATTGATGTTATCTTTGAAAATAATGTGCTGAATGTCAAATAGCAGTTTATGTAAAATTTATATCAATTTTGGAATCTAGATTAAAATTTCACTGTTCCTAAATTGACCTTCGATGAAAGTGTTGTTACTGAGATATTTATATTGAGTAATCCAAAAATTTGAGGAACTAGTTTCATCAAATTTCCTTAATCTACTAATGTCATCATCATCATCATCATCATCATCATCTTTATTATTAGCATTGATCTTATCATCTGAAAGAAGTTTAAGGATACATAAAAGGAGGCACTGAACAGTCATGGTAAGTCATAGATGGCCAGGTGAAAATACGAAATGCATGCCTTTTGGAAATTTTAAGAAATATAATGTTAAATTTCTTTTTTCCACAAGAGCATCCTTTTGTCCCAGTTACAGTGTTTGAAGTGCCCATTCTCTGAAGCATCCTTAGAAATTCTGTTTTCTACACTTTCCATTTCTGTCTTTGTAATTTACCAGACAATCTTTTGGGGATAGACTCCTTAAAGACTTGGAGCTGTGAACAGGAGGGTTTCGTCTCCTGAAATATACTTGCTAATGGATATTGTCCAAGCAATTTGGGTGAAACTACAAGCTAACTGGTGTAAGAATGCATTTTCTTTTCTGCTTCAGTTCACTATAAGACGTACTAAAAATCAATACTCAGAGTGGAGAAATAGTGCTTTAGGAGAAATAGTTCTGCTGAGCATGTTTGAATGTACATTTCTTTACAGAATCATCCATAAATAAGATGTAATTTTTTTAAAGATTAAAGTCTAGCTCTGTCGAATGAAAGTTTTTACCAGGCAAGTACTAGGTCACACACACTAGTCCAAAGAACTACCCATTGAAATATTAGTTTTTTATTACCGTGAATATGAAAATTCTATTCAAATTATATCAATGTGAAAATACTCGTCTGAACGTTTATTTTCATTTTGAAACTTTAATAAAGTCACTAGTGTTCTATGTATTAGCCCTGAGACTATAACACTCTGATGCAGCATATCTTGATACTTAATTAGTAATTAGGCCAATTTTTCATATTATCTTCTACTTAAGTATATGAGTGTATCACTTCTCTATATTTTTCCTTTTATTTCCTCATACATTTTTGCTATGCAGTCTTTAAAATTTAACATTCAAAAACCATGCAAAATAGCCTTTGCGAATGTGAATATATAGTTTATGATGACATATACATTCATGATTCCAGCATGCCAATAAAAATAATATCACAAATATTATGGATGGCATCATTCAGCTATTATAAAAATTCTACACATTGGTCACTGAAAAACAATGGGCAGTGCCAATCCATGGGACCACTGAATTAAATAAACTAACAACATCTTTGCAGATAATATTATAAACTTTAAGTTTCAAGAGTTAACTCTTCATGGTGAAGATAAACTGTAGTTCTATATCTGGAAGTTGATAATTAGATGCCCAAAGTACGTGCAGTAGTGAGCCATCTGAGGAGATCACTACTTTTTGCTTTTTCATTTAGAGGAAAGTATCCCTTCTTTCATGACTCTTAAAATAAAAGAAACTTAATAATTTATCCTAAGATGCTTATGAATAGAATTAATTTCATGTATGTTACCCCATGAAGACTAATTAGCCCCATGTTTCTGTGTCAAGAGATAATAAGCTGGTGTGTCTGCCATCAACAGAGTATTAAAGATTCAAAACAGTTGGCGTACATTATGCCCCCCCCCATCTGGTTAGTCCTTGCAGAATAGCCAGCTTTAGATGAGCAGAGATCACTTATCAGTGTTAACCAGCATTAATCTGGGATAACATTTGTAATGAACAGTCTTAGAACTGCTAACCATGTTCTCCATTCTCCTCCCAAAACCAAAATCGCATCGCTGCATTAGAGATAAAGGGCATATCACTTACTTTTGTAGACTTTGTCAGACATCGCTAATGCTTCAAGTAGAAAACTTCTACAGCCAAATTACTTGTAATCCCTGGCATGCACCCCATCTACCCTTCCATGTATATTTTTGCAACGTTCCCGGAAGTATTGCAATACCAGGCTGATACACAGAGTGGATGGAGCAAGCTCCTATTCGACCTCCCAGATCCAAAAAAACATTTAATATAATATCCTTGGGTAGAGGAAATATTGGATATTAAACTCAGAAGAACAGATACCACATTGAGTTTAGCCAAAAGGCTGAGAAGGGATGCTCTTTCATATTTTTTATCCACACAGTATTGTAGTTTCAAGTCCCCATCCTTCTTCCTTATCAGCATATTTAACAGACATATGCTACTATTCCTTTCATTTTGCAACACTTTTGTTTGAGTACATTTAGTAAAGTTTTACATACTATTTTATTAGAATTAAAATAATGATATACATCAGATTACATATTAAAAGTAATTTCTACATGAGATATTTAAAATGTCAGCTGAAAATTGCCATTTTGTGTTCAATCTATGGCTTATTTTTCCTAATTTTCTTGTATGCCTCACATTTCTTAACAAAGAGGTAAACCAAAAACATTATTCCTAGAATATAATAGATTGTGATGAATACATGACATGAGAAATTCTGTTTGACTTTAAATTGTCACTTTTTCTTATATGATTATGATGACACAATATTTGAATAGAAGGAAAAAACAGAACATCTTCCAAAGTCAAAATATTACACTGCATGTTGTAAAGAAAGAAATCCACCCTGTCAATGTTATTGTATTATTAGTTAAGTGTCAAGTCTTATCTCTAAATGGCATGAAAGAATCTTGGATTGGATTAATGTGAAGATTGTGCAGTGCCAAATAAAACAGTCTAAACAACCCAGTTTACATTTTTAACAGGAAACTAAAAAGTAGCAATAATAAATAAGGAATTAGAATTCTGAAGCTTATGATAGTGCTGAGAGATATTTCTAAATTTTAGCATAGAGTCATAAAGAAACATTTTCTAATATATGGATATGATTTCTTATTTAGTATAAAACAAATGAGTCACTACTCCACAAATATTGACTTCAATGCTAAAAATTTGCATAAATAAACCTGAGCAAAGATACTTTATGATATAAATGATGCAGTGCAAAGAAAGAAAACAGGGGAACAGAAATAGTTAAGATATGAAAAAAAAATAAAGTAAGTGGTACAACCACATTAAACTGAAGTTAGACTATGGCTTGCTTAAAGGATTTTAAATTATTTTAAATATGCCTTTACTATTAAAAAACAATAACATGTTTTAGTATTACTTTCACTAAAACTCCATCCATACAAAAAAGGATTTATCTTCCTATGGCTGACTGTGAAAAAAATATTTGGAACATATTTGTCAGGGTCCATAAATAAACAGATTGTGCACTCAATCTTGATTTTGATGGTAGTTTAATAAAGGAACTAATTACAAAAGTGGATGAAGTTTAAAGAACCCCCAAATTAAGTGCAGCTTATTTGCCCAGACATGTAGGGGAGGGAGTGGTAACCCAGAAAGTGTACTTGCATAGAGAGGGTTTCCTGGAAGCTGTGATCTTTGGTAGAGGCTTCAGTTACTCCCAGGTTCCCTTGAATGAGTAAGTGAGGTATCAACATCCTGAACTTCCTCTTCTCCATCGTGAAATCTGATGTAAGTGCATTTATCCAAGTCAGTTGGAAGTCCAAGGCTAAGGAAGACTATTGACATAGTCTATACAGATTAGTCCATCAAAACACAGAATAAGGTAGAGAATAGCTATTGTGAGACACCACAAAGATTTTCAAACAGTGATAAAGAAAAATCATTCACTATGCCATTTGTTTTCTTCATTAAAAAAAAAAAGATTTTATTTATGTATTTTTAGAGGGGAAGGGAGGGAGAAAGAGAAGAAGAGAATTATCGATGTGTGGGTGCCTCTTGCACACCCCCTGTTGGGGACCTGGTCCACACCCCAAGCATGTGCCCTGACTGGGAATCAAATAGGCAAAGCTTCAGTTCACAGGCTGTCACTGAATCCATTGAGTCACACCAGACAGGGCATTATACCATTTCTATGAAATGCGAAATCAAAACACCTTTTAAGCAAGAATAAAATGCAGCTTGACCTTAAGTTTACACCTGTGAATATTATAGAGATCAATAATGTTGAGTTTATATTTAAATAACGTAATAAAATCCCATTGGAAAGGAAGGTAGATGTTGTGGTTACCTTGTGGAGATGGGATGGACCTTCTTACTCCCGCCAAATTAATGCAGATTTAATGGTCTATTTCCATTGCCACACTTGACTACATACAAATAGATGCAACAACAGCAGAGCTAGAATACATTTTATTTGTATTAATATAGTTCTCTATGATTAAATTCTCATTTTCCCAGTCAATGACTCATGTTATAAAACATGAAAACATTATGATCAATGCTATTAAAAAGACTAAGAAAATTATGTATGCTTTTTTTTGCAATATGATGAGCTCTATCAATTCCCTAGAATTAAAATAAATTTATCAGAGCTGTATTCTGAGGCTAGTGGAATGGAGGCTGTGTTAGGCTGAACCGAGACTCCAATACATGTGTGTGTGTGTGTGTGTGTGTGTGTGTATCCTAATATATATTGAGGTCCTAATATATATTGAGGTCCTTTGAATGTGACTTTATAGGGAAATAGAATCATAGAGTTGTAATTAAGATGTAAGTTAACATGAGGTCATACTGGAACAAGGTGAGCCTTTAGTTGGATCAGGCTGGTGTCTTTATAAAAAGAAAGAGACAGATATACACAGAAAGGCAAACACCATGAGAAGATGCTGACACAGGGTGGGAAGAGGGCCATGTCAATAGTAAGACAGAGATTAGAATTACGCAGCTTCAAACCAACGAATGTCAAGGATTGCTGGCGACCAACAGAAGCTAAGAGAAAGAGCATAGCCCTGCCAATATCTTGATTTTGAAATTCTAACCTTCAGAATTGTGGAAGGATAATCTTGTATTGTTTAAGGCAACCCAGTTTGTGGCTCTGTGTTACAACAGCCCTAAGAAGTGAATTCAGGACCCCAACAGCATTCAAATCAAAGTCTGTCTGTAAGGTTACATATTCTGGTTTCCCTAATATGTGCTATGTAGGCCAATCCTTTCACACGATCATGTCAAAACTGGAGAGCCAGACACTGGTCTTCTTGAATTCTCTTCCTCAAATTTTTGTCCCTACCTCCTGATTTATGGATACCTTTGAGTTCAGACACCTCAGAGGGAAATTTTCCCATTTTTAAATACTTAAAAGTGGTTGGGCCAGCCTGCCCTTTGGGGGTCTTCTTTGGAAAGTAAAGCATAGTTGATGAGTTTGAGTATAGCTTCTACAGGCAACTCGTTTTCTTCTTTGTCGAGTTGCTTCTTAGGACCATGTAGATACATGAAGGAAATCTCTCTGGTCAAATTATTATCTTGCTTTTTTCAAGAGTGCCCCATATAAGTGTGTGTTTATAGTCCAGTACTTAATCATGCAATAAAAAAACAACGGTCTATGAATCTGACTAGAAGTGTATTCTGTCAAATTCAGCATAATGTGCTTTATAGCTGGCAACCACACCTGAGTTGTAGTCCCGTGCTTAGAACCATCAGCATTGTGTGTTAGAAGTAGTTTACCAGCATTCTGATGGATAGCTTAGCACTCATTTGGCTTTTACCATGCTTCACTTTATAGGGTAGAAACCTAGTAGATAAGGGCCCCATCTGTGCCAGAGGTTGAGATAAAATAACAGGACAATCTCTGTGTAAAATACATGGGCAATCACCTTGATAGGAAGGTGGCTAAGTAATATTAGGTAAGCATTCTTTCTTAACTGAAAGTGTCATTTCTGTATCATAATGTAATCCTTGAGAACTTGTACCATCTGAAACTTGCTTGAGAGAAGGCCCACTGTGAAATAATAATGTCAAGTTGAAGGATCATGACTTTTTTTGCCCCAGTGAGACAGTACAACAATCTGTTTCTATTTGGGTCCGCAAATGAACTCCACAGTGATACACAGCAGCTGGTTGAAGTTCTCTGATCCCAGAGCTCAATATACCTTTACGCCTCAGTGCAGTTTGTGATCTCAGTTGGACCTTCTCACTAAAGACGCAATTAAGATGTGAAATTTCTCATGAATTTAGTTAATTCTGTGGTTCTTGAGAAGGTAGAATTTTTCATGCCAATGCTTCTTTTATTGCTTACCTTCACTGTTCTTAGGATTTATTTATATGTAAATCCTCAATTTTGGCTATTTGTCTAATGATTTGGGTCACTAATCAGAGTAAAATTCCTAGATGAAGATGGACGATAACAGCCCATCAGCATTGAGAATCTTTTTTTTATTTTAGTTAGTAACTACAGATCAAAAGCTTCCTCTTAATAGACTGTGAACATCTCTCCGTGTTTCAGGACACACAGCTCCCTGAAAAGCTCTGGAGAGCAAAGATCACCGATATTGTCTTCATTCTAGCACACTTGGACAATATTCAAAGTGATATGCAACACAAGCAAATTTTTAAGTGTGAACTTTTAGCAAAATCATTATTGTAATTAATTATTTGCTTTGTTTTAAACTCTCATACTAAGTTACTATTAATTCAACCCACAGAATACTTTCTCTGGAATACTCAGGAGAATAAAAAAACACTGCATTCTCAGCAAAGGGAAGGCAAACCTGAGAGGTATACTAAATGTGGCGTTAGTAATATCCAACGTGCATACAGTCCAACACTGAGAGTGATTCATTCCAATGTTGTCCTGATTTTAGTTATTTTTGAAAAATTATTGGCCTTTTTCATGTTTAAATCGTGATGGCCTACATTACCCTAAGATTCTAAGCCATTGGCTTCCACAAGAATATTGTATTATTAAATTTGAAAATAATACTGTACAGCATCCTTGCCAGCATAAATATTTGTAAAATGACCAAGTAATTTGTCTTCCCTTGTTCTACAATTTAGTTTCCATTTTCCAATCTTAGAAACATGTAGGAACAGAAGCCTTTTGTGCCGTTTGTTCGTCTGACCTTTACAGAGATCAAAAACAGAGGTACCAAACAAATCATTTCAAACAGTATGTACATGTGATTAATACTCAGAATACTTCCATAAACCATAAAGGTTAACAAAACAAACAAACAAACAAACAAACAAACAAACAAACAGCAAGTGCAGTACTGATGCAAAACACAAAATCTCAGCCATGCAAGTTCTATCTTCTAAGTTCAGGTGTTCTTGGGTCTCCACCTTGGGATCAAGGAATGTATGCCCGAATCTTATCTTTGCCTTGGTAAGTCTTGGGTTCCTAAGACTGTATACAGTCTCTCTGTATACATCGCAAATTACAGCTACATATTAGTCCATTAGCCAGTTTAAGTCTTTGTTCCCCCAAAGCTTTAAAATCTATGTCTTTTTTCACATTAGCTTCTCCACTTGGTTGATAATCTGAGCTGTCCTCTATCTTGGCTGTCCGTATTGCCTCTTTAATTAGGTGAATCTTCAGCTTTCAGCCCTAACGCATACAAATTCTTGCTATTTGTTTGCTTGTTCATCCTCCTCAGAGCCTGGGCTTCTTTCCTCAGGCTAAGAGCAGCCTTACTAACTGAGCCTTCCATTTCAATGTAAGCCCCCATCGCTTTCACTTCCCTTGCCATTTAGAGATTTTGTGGTTATTGGACTTCTCCACTCCTACGCTGCCCTACACACACAGAATAGGCCTGTCTGAGGCATCACTGGATCCTGTCCCAGCGAACTTCATAAACTTCTGGAGGTCTCAGCTCTCGGAATCCTCCAACCAAACCAATTCGTGTTAGGGGTGACCCTGCCTCCATCTTGAAGGAATGCTTCCCACCAGTGGTGTGACACAGTTCAATTCTGTCTCTCACATACAGAGCAGTGCCTCTTAAATGTTCCTCCCACAAAAAGAAATTAAATTACGTGAAGTGATAGAGGTGTTAGCTAAGGCTATAGTGGTAATCATATTGCAATATGTAAATGTGAGACCTGTCGGGACTTGGAAGTGCAGAGAGATCTCAGAGATAGCTAGGACACCTAGAGTAAGGATATGAGCAGAGAGTTTAAAGGTAAGAAATTTATAGAAGATTGAAGATAACAAAAATGGGTTATATTGATGCAATTAATAAAAGGCTATGGCTGTGAATGTTTTGAACAAATGGTGACAAATTGCATGGTATGAAATGAAAGCATGACAAACCTTTATGAGTTTGAGAAGAGCTCAAAATAAGGATTCCAGTTACTGAGAGTGATTAGATTAACATTTAATGAATGCTTACTAAGTGCCTCATGCAGTATACTAAAAAATATAATAAGTATGCTAACCTGTTTCCTATAAATTTTTCTTGTAAACATAAAAAAACTTAAAAATGTGACTTTGAAGATTCAAATCTAACAATCTGAACCTTTCGAGGCCCTGATCTTGAACATAAACCACCCCAGGACATGGGCCCTATTGGAATCTGGTGGGAACACGGAAATGGAAATGCGTTTTCCTACTGCTCTATTTTCTTTACTCGTTAGCAACAGGATTATTTAATAACAAACTCCACCACTTCCCACTCCTAGTCTCTTGAATTTCTGACTGGATAACGTTTACATACTTCCATTACAGAGCACAACCAATTATTTTATAATGCCTGTTTCTATAAATTTTTTCCTTCCTTGTTAAAGTCTGTTGAAGAAAATGTTTGACAAAGATTTAGAAATGACAAAGTTAAAGCCACCGAATTAATAAAGAGAACTTAGTAGGCCTTTATTTTGCTTCTAAGAATAGTTCACAGCCTGGGAACTTTAAAAAAGAAAAGCTGATATGTAGCTCAGAGGAATAAAGTCACAAGATGGCTTATAAAGCGAAAATGAGGAAGCTGTTCACCCTTACAGTGATTGTTATTACAGTGTGGGTTTCCGGACAGCAGGGGATTGGTTAACAGTTACTAATTAATTATCTCATACCAATTTTAGGATGATGACTTAAGTTTTTCTTCTGATTGTCAGAGGCATTTACAAGAAATAACCTAGGGTAAATATTGCTTATGTTCATGAAATAAACTAGATTTAACTTTGCTGACTTGGCTTAAGCAATGTGTCTACTCAGGATGTACTCTAATCATTTTTTTTTTATTTTTAATGTGGTAGAGGGTAAGATAAGAAAAAATCTAAGCATTACATAGACTTTTATTACAATATCATTAATATCATTTCCAGTGTTTTAAATGATATTTTCAATCATGTGATTATTTCTGCACAGAAGTGGTGTTGATTATTTGGTACTCTGGTCTCTGAAAAGAGTTTGCCTGCTCCCATAAAACAGTCTTTGCAAAGGACACATGACTGTTGTCCCAAGTGAGAGAGGGTACACTCGCTGTTTTACTCTTCTCTGTAAGCAGAAATGCAGAGACCTTTATGGAATTCAAAGTACCTTTGCTTTATATTACCGAATATGGTGTCAGTTATTACTTGATTATCTGTCAGTAATTCTGGGTTTTATTTGGAGATTGCTGACAGATTTCCCTATAAGCAATTAGAATCAGGAACAATCATCTTTACATGTGCATTGTAGACACAGACATCAATAAATATTTTGGTGATTGAATAAATGTCTAAAGAAATGACAGGTAAAACCTGAACAATAGCCATGGGTTACATAAATTTTTCTTACAAAGTAATGCATGATATTTTACAAGTGTTTCTATATGCATATTTTAGTCTATAACTGTGTTATAGAAAACAATAAATGTACAGATAATAAATAAACAAACTCTTTCCCCAATAACAGGGCGAAGCTATGGAAATTTATTAAACATATTTGAAATTTGAACAACAACGTGGTCAGTACCAGAGGCAGGAGTGTGGGTGGAGGTGAAAGAGGATACAGGGGAGATGAAACGGTGGTGGGAAAGGAAATAAATAAATGCATTTAAAAATACACTTAGTGTTGTTCCATCAACAGTTACAATATTGATCCAAATTCTTAAACCATAAAAGTTTTGTTAAATGATTCAAATTATGAGGCACTCTAGTGTTAAAATTAGTCTAATACTCATATTTCTTTGATTATTCAAACTATGCCATTTTCAACTTTGCACCTGCTAAGAAAATTAGCAACATATTGCTACAACAGATTTGCAATAATGGAATTTGCATTTTCACTCTGATGAGGATGTAATCTTTCATGTGTTTCTTCCTAAGCTACTGGCTATTTTTGATAGGTCAGGGTTACCTAATGACCCATATCTTAGTAAGAGATTCATTTTGTCATTTATAGATATTCTTCTTATATTTTTAGTTAAACAGCATAGATGCTTATTACATTTCTGTAAGCATGACTAATTAATTTTGTTGTTAAAAATTTTAATGGATCACATAATTTGTTATATATAATTGTTACTTTTTACAACTTAAGATAGTAAATATTTGTCAGTTTCAAACAATCGTATAACGCAGATCTTAACTAGTAAATCCGTTTTTATCTCCTTCCAGTGTTAACTTTTTCTCCTTTTGTTAATATCAATAGATTACTATAG
Organism: Anoura caudifer; assembly: GCA_004027475.1. NCBI lineage: Eukaryota > Metazoa > Chordata > Mammalia > Chiroptera > Phyllostomidae > Anoura > Anoura caudifer. The sequence continues at coordinate 238,665 of PVKU01000603.1, forward strand.
GAACATATATTTAAGGTAAATATTTTTAATATATTTGCTGAATAGAAAAATGGTATAACTTTTACATATTTGGGCTATGTATTAAATTGGGCCAAATATGTTAAAGGTGTTTAGCTTTTAAAAATGTTTCCAAATAGGCACTTAATCCATTGTTTTCAAAACCCACCTAGAATTGCTTTTGTGAAAATATATTATGGTCTTATATAACTCTAGTAGTTATATCTAAATAATGTAAGAATACTTAGTAAAAATACTTCAGAAATAAACCTTTCTTTATAATAATAGCTAACAATTTTATAGCTCTTACTAGGACCCAAACAATTTTAAGTGCTTTACATATATTAACATAATTAATCTTCTTAATGACTACATTAGTTAGTTACCATTTTGAAGTGGAGGAAACTTAAAAACAAAGAGATTAAGTAACTTACTCAGTATTAGAATTTAGTAAGGTGAAAAGCAAAGACTCTAAGCCAAGTATTTTGACTCTTAGTTTTTTGCAGTTTGCTTTTAGTTGCTAGATTATAACATCTTTTATCTATTAAATTATATTTTAATTCATTATCTCTTTGAGATAAGGAAAAGCAAATAAATCCAACATATTTTTTTTAATTTTAGATAAAACAAATGTGATATTTTCATGCTACTAATGAGATATTAAAAAATTCTGAAAGATAAAATCAAGATTAGAGCTCTTTCCATTCAAAAATAAATGTTTACCATGGATTTTAAACTCTGGAAGAAAAAGTAATTTAAAAATATGAAAGTTTTAATGTCATAAAGAATTTTACTGAATGACAAGTTTGGAAGAAACTTAAGGAATCAAAAACCTTAATTTTAGCAAATAAGTAAGCAATGGGAATTATATGTTTAAACACAATTTGAAAAAAAATCATTATAGCACTTAATAGTAAATTCTATAGAAACAATATGATATGTATACATTAATGTGAACATTTCATTGAAATACTTATTATGATATGTGTCTATATAAATTATATACACATATATGTATTATGTACACAGCAAGCATTCCTTATCCTAATATGGTAATTTTTTATGTGATCATAGTGAGAACTTCTTCTAGATAAATTCTTACCAAAAATTCCTACAATTAATTATTTTAGTAAATGGATTATTATTTAATTAAATTATTATTTAATTTTCTATATGCTTCCATGTTTTAGCTACTATAGTATTTCACATAAAATTTTAATATAGAATAACTTTTAGTACCAACATATCCCAAGGGAAATTGAAAATTGTAAAAACCAGTCAATAGTCCTTGATAAACGCTAAATTCATATTAAAAATATTCCTATTAAAATATCAGTATATCTGGATATAATTAAATTCCCAGAAACAGCTTGATGTATTTTATTAGGTATTTTTGTTGTTAATTAGCTTAGTTTCCATTGCTAACTGAATACTTCCTTTCTATGTTGCATTGTGTTCAATGAGAAGGCAAAAAACAACAATTACTTTAAATTAGGTCATTTAGTGTTAACAGTTCTTAAACTGATATTAAATTTTGAGTGAGGTAACTAAAAGTAAATAGAAACTACTAATGTGTCCTTTAGAACCGGGAGAACAGAGGGAAGAGCTGAGAGTTTTTAAATAAATGAAGCTTGGCAGAGGGAGGGGCCTTGAAAAACGGAGTACCTTTGTTCCCTCATCTGAATCTTTATCAGAGGAGTAACCAAGAGAAAGCATCAGAAGTAATTCCGTGTGATTTCAGAGGCTAGGTGTGACCATCTTACTCCCCTTTCTTCTCTTGGAACATTTGTCGTGAGGGGATATCATCTGCCACCTAAAAACTCTCTCCCCGTGAGATCACCGTGGTGAAGAGAGCAGCCCAGCTGAGATTTCAGCTGAGAGCTGGCATCTACTCCTAGCGGTAGAAATAAGCCATCCTCGAGGACACACCCCACTGTGCCATCAGGTAATCACGAGAGCAGCTTTAGCCAACAGTTTACTGCCATTGTATGTGAGACACCAAATTAAGTCCACGCTGAGTTCCTGACCTATATAACTCACTATCTTTAAAAAAAGTGGTAGTTCTATGTCACTATATTTGGGGGTGCAGGGTTGTTGTGTAGCAATAATAACTGGAGCAGAAGTTCACAATAAGTACACGGGCAAGCAGAAGACCCTTCTCCCTCTGCCAGCCGAGCGGTCTCCCTCTAGCGCACTGTTGACAGTGCCTGGTTTGAGTGGTAGCTGCCAAAGCACCTTTGTGCGTATAAAATAGCGATTCAGAGCTGAGCAACAGAAGTTTAATAAATGATATACATTTACATTAAGAAAAAAAATCATGCCAGGCTAAACTAAAATTCTAATGAAATTTAAGAATATTTTAATAGGAGTTTTCAAAGTGTTTGGAAATGACCCCGAAATAGGAAACTAGGACATGGGTTTGAGGACATAGATCAAATCTAAGTGGAATTAATGTTTTTAATAGAATCAGCATGCAGAGACTAGCCATATCCAGGATTAATTTCCCTTTCCACTGCCATGAATAATAGTTAATTATTAGAACAGCTCTCAGGTAATCTCATGTCATCATTAAAAAGACAAACACACATTTCACTTGCCTCTCGTCACTCTTGATATTCAGGCCACGTTAGCAACAGCACTGCTCCAGTCAAAAAGGAAAAAAAAACAAAAACAAAAAACAGCAAATATAAGAACTAGGAGAGATTACATATTTCCATTTGCTATTTCTTACCTAGACAAGGCTTATTATAGCGTTTGCTCCTAGGCATATTATTAAGCTGCATTATTAGAAATTAAATAATGATCACACTGCTAATATTATAATAGTTGCAACGTCCCAAAGTTCCTCTTACGTGAGCAAGGAATAGAGTGTGCATCTAAAAAGGTAATACTCCACGGAGTAAGCATTTTTGCAGTACTAAAAATACTTTTAGTAAATCTTAGTCACCTTTTGCAAGATTGGCCTCTCGTTATTCATCGTATTACTCTTGAATCAGAACTATCCCTAGTTTCTCTAGGCAGACCATTCCAAATGCCTACTTCTTATCTTTACCTCATTAATTAAAGTCCCTTTTGATTCTTTATTTAGATTATGTATTTGAGATATACAATGTATTTCACTTATGAACTTGGCTTTCTATCCTAGGTGAATTCACTTTCTTCTTTATTTTATACTGAAACAGAACTTCCTAATATGAAAACTTACAGTATCCTATTTAGTGTCTATAACCTCTTACTTTAAAAATCTCTTTTGGGAATTGTTTCCTAAAGAGCTTTTTCTGGTAACATAAATTGGACACAGAAATAAAGTCATTTGAAATAAGCTGTTTTAGTTTATAACTTTTATGAAAAGTAATGTGACATTCTCAGAAATATGCCTTTAAGACAAAAATAAAAGCAACGGGGAAAGCTAAATGCTATTAATCTTTACCCTAACTTTAAGGACTGTCCAATCTTACAGTATCGTTTGCTCCAAGTTCTGATTCATTGATTTATTTTTTTTTCCATTTCTGGATTTGCCTTATGTATAATGAATACTAGAATTTTTCTGTGGACATATTTCAAAGTTAAATTTTTTCTGCTATCAGCTCTACCACACACCAGTGCAATAAAATTGACCTAGTTTCTGAACAGACTAAAATTTATAGTAAGAAATTTCTAAGTGTGTCTATAACCAAATGGATTTTTGCAAAATATCCTATTATTAAAATTTCAAAAATTTAAGTTTTTTTCTGTGGCATTTAATCTGTCTATTCAACATACCACAGCTAGTTTCTTCATTGCAATTATCAATAATAATGTGATTTTTTCAGAAAGATTCATTCATCAAAAAATGTATGAGTAAGACTTATTGAATGAGCTCTAGCAAAAGAATTAGTGTCCATATGGCTGATGCTATAAGAGCGAAATATGTTAATTTCCATGTGTCGGGAATTCACTTTGGATAAATATGTAAAGTCCTATTATACACAGAACATCAGTATGTACTTTTAAATTACTCTAGTTATTTTAGCTTTAAAAAGCCATTGAGAAATAAACATGAAATCTCAAATGTGCTTATTCATGCCGTGCCAGGTAACCGTTACTAGGCAAAAATAATTACAACAGCTCTTGAATATTTCTCCACTTACCCATACGTAGTCAATATAAGGAAGTGGTTAAAAGGATCATTTCAGGTATCATGAAAAATAATTAATGATATTTGGACATTAGAATAAAGTAAAATAATATTCATTTAACTGTGATAACTTTAGTGAAAAATAGTGTTCTGTAACAGAGTAATTTGTCCTACTTCTACCAGATTTCATTAAAATTATTATACTTCCATTGTATTTTAAACCATAAATAAACTATTATCAATGACAATTCTTGATATAATTAGTAAGAGTAATTTCTATTTATCTATTATTAAATTAACTTTTAAAACCAAAATGCTTCATATCTTAATTGTTAAATCCCCATTAGACAAGTACATAAAACAAAGTGATACCCTAAAAGAAATTTTAAGGAAAATTATGTAAATTTAAATTAAATCATAGATTGATGCAAGGAAAAAATATGTGATCAGAGTGCCACTAATAATTCCCCTTTATATCATCGCTACTAATGTTCTTTGTGTTTTTATTTGCTTTCCCTTGTATTGTGAGAAAATAGACTGACCAACACCTTCCCATGGTAAGAAAGCATTAATGACCATCTGCAGTGTTTGTTTGAACATTAATCTCAACATCACCTATTTTTTCAGTATTATCTATATCTTTGCATTTGAACTTTAGGATGATATTCAAAAGAGTGCATTGGAAAAATTAACACCCTCATGTTGAGATAAGACTTACACTTATACAAGAACAATAATGTTATATTTAGTAAAAGAACAAATACTTTTTGAAAAGCGTGATAAAATGGTTATAAGCAGATGAAAAATGTCAGCAACATACCAGGAGATGCAAAGCCATTCTATAAGCCATACCTGACATAGCTCTAATCTATCTCTTTGCTGGTGGATGCCAATAAGAACTGCCAGTTGTGAAGAGGGAAATCCAAAAAGACACAGCAATTTTGTCACTATTTACACTGAAGTCAAGAGTATGGAGCACATGGAACATATGAGTATTTGATGATAGTTTACATAAGGACAGATTATTTTTCCTCCAGGCCCCATAGATGTTTCTTTGTTTGTTTGTTTGTTTTTACTTAAGCAAAATATAGGGACACCATGTGTATACCCATGAGCACCAAAGATAGAGATGCAAGTGAACATCATAACAAAAAAGAGAAAATAAATAAAAATGTGCATGCTGAATTATATTATCCAAAGCTACTTTCCCTGGCACATATTGTAAACTAATTTCAGTTTTGTGAACTTACATGAACAGACAAATTCTCTAGAATAAGTTGTTTAAGAAGGAGAAAAACAGGGGCTCATGGAAAAAAACAATCCGAAATGGTATAAAAACCAATGTCCTGTTTGGTAGGCAGGGCCAGTGTTAGAGGTGTCAGGTAGAACCTGTTCCCCACCACAGAGAGGGTCCATTGCTTGGTTTTATGCTCTGTTGGTGCTGTCTTGAAAGTCTTAATAATTTTATTTTTGATCTTTTGTAAGACTCCAATTACATAACATTCTGGAAAAAGCAAAATTTAGAGACAGTAATGAGATGGGTAGTTGGCAGGAACTGGAGGGTGGGGTAAAGGATGGGCAGGTGGTGCACAGATGACTTTTAAGTCAGTGCAACAACTTTTTATGATGCTGTCATGGTGGAATCATGACGTTATATATTTGTTTAAACCAAAAGAATATAAAATACCCAAAGCGTATCCTAATGCAAACTATAAACTGTGGGTAATAGTGAAGGTTCATCAATTATAACAAAAGTACCACTCTAGTGGAGGATGTTAGTATGCTGTATGTTTGGAGGGTAGAAGGAATATGGGAAATCTCTAAACCTTTTTGCTCAATTTGGCTGTGAACCTAAAATTGATCCAATAAAGGTTCATTAAAAAAGGCTATGTCTAAAAAAGAAGAGCTCCCTATATTCATTTCACACTGAACCCCACAAATAGCTAGCACTCATAAATCTAGTCCTTCACGTGAGTTATGCATGACCCAGAACGACAGGTACAGATCAAGCATTCTAAAGCAGAGCAGGAGGGTGCACATGAGGTTGTGAGTCTTCTTTTCCTAAATGAGAAAAATAGATCCATTATTTGGTGTCTTTGACTACACAGGGAATGTTGAGTTCTATCAGAAATTAGAGGGCTGAATAAGTGATAGGTACTTATATATAAAAAAGAAGAGGAACAGAGTGGTAATGTTAAGTGTTGTAAAAAGTCACACAGTAAATGAAAGGTAACCATGGTTCTTGGTGTTCTTTCTACAAAGGGGAGTGGAGGGCCCATGATGCTGGCCTCATTTGAGATATTTTTATAAATCCAGTTATCTCAAGTCCTACCAAAGATCCACTGAGTTAGAATCTTCAAAAGTACACAATAGAGATTTTATTAACATGTGGATTCTTATTCAAAATCTAGGGATATAACCAGGATCTACTAATCCAACTAAAATGTTGCCAAACAAGGCTGATGCTGCCATTCTGCTGTTAGTGTTGATTAACATTTTTCATCTGTTAACCAGATGTTCATACATAGGCACAGAAATATAAATACTATGCATTGACTTAAATAAACTCTGTGATGAGCAATGTTGGTAGGTTAAATAGAGGAAAAATGCATGCTTGGGTGGGATGTAAGAGAGCTAATATTTTGCACAACAAGATATCAAATTATTTTTAAATTGGAAATAGTGTCTTTTTTCCTGCAACTTATTATTGCATCAAATGTTAACATAGCCATCTTGAACAACTGAGTGAATTTCAATATAGGAATTAAAAAATTACTTCCTCTACATTTTGTTATTAAACATTAATTAAACAGAAGAATGTATGAAAATGTACAGCAATAAAATCTATGAGGAATACTCATTTGAAAATACAGTTTGGTTGGATATTCCAGATAGAAGTAAAAATAATGTAACGAAAAACAAAGCCAGATTAAAAGTGCAGTGTGAACCTATATAATCTTATTAATCCATGCCACTTCAATAAATTCAATAAAAAAAGAACCCACGAGATTAGATAAAGAACATGCGTAACCCATAGAAACAGACGACAGTGAGGTGATGGCCAGAAGGAAGTGGGAGAACATGGGAGATGCAGGCTGGGTGGAGGAGAGCAAAGGAGAAGATATAAGGACATCTGTAAGGGTGTCAACAATAAAAATAAAGTTAAAAATGAAATAAAACAAAATTGTTTTGACTATCCTAAAAAGCAGTAAAAAATCTTTAATAATACAACCTGACCTTTGAAGTAAATGCATTAAGAAAACAACTATTCAACAGTATATAATTAAAACTCACATTTGATTTGACCAAAATTAACAAACTAAAACAGATTAATCTAACATCTGATTAAAACAAGATGTGAGTGGTTGGATTAATCTGTCATAATAATAAAAATATGTATTTTGGGTTTAAAAAGCATCCGCTTTTTATTTTGAATTCAGTGAGATAACATTGGCTTGTGTGGTTATGTTTATTATCAAAAATTTTATTATCCTCTTTTTTGTTATTATTGTAAAGAGACAAAAATAAAATCATTTAAGTGATTTTAAAAAAAATATACAAAGAATATTTTCCTTATTTTCAGTTCTCTAGCTTCCCCGGGGATATAAGACCATGTGTGACTTCTTTTGTTTGGCAAGGAAATAAGCAAACTGTAATGTTTTAAGACAAAGTTTTGTGTTGGTACAGATCCAAATTTTGAAATGGTTCCAGACATTTCAAAATAAGCATTATTTAAAAAACAACAACAACAACGAAAACAAAAATAATAATAGCAATCAAGATCCATATGGCCCACAATGAAGCAATAAAACCTTTCCTTTCAGCTCTGTTTTCTTTTTACATCCATTAACTTAAGCTCTTACCACACAAGAAGCACAATGTCTTTTTTACCCCTTTGTACTAAGCAATGAAAGTAAAACTGAAAGATACACAATTTTCACCCTACATTCTTTCTCTGACATTTTCTGCATTTAGCTGAGATGAATATAAACAAAGACAGATGTCCACAATCATAATGTCCAAATATGTTTTCATTAATTCTTCTCAAAGGAAAGTTATGTTGCATGTTATAGTGTGGGGATGATGATAATTACACATTCTATGAACCCATCCCTTCAAACTAGATGAATTCCAGTATTTTTTTCAATAAAGGATTATTATAAAACATAACTTCCAAAATAGTTTTGACATTTAAAAATTTCAAGATAAATGATGAAACAATTTTTTAAGTAAAATTGTGACCTAATCATTGGCCCTGTGGTTGAACTGATAACAGTTTAGGAATTCAAAGATCTCTGGATAAAGATCATGCACTGATACAAACACTTTACAATAAAGGCATTTGTAATATGTCGTCATTTTGCATCCCCAAATAAATTCTAGAGACTTTCAGATATGTGACCCTAACCTTTGTCTTTGATGTCATATGTTCCTGTGAATAAATCGCTAATAGAAAATGTGATATATTGTAATTTTGTTGTTGTTGATATTAATTGAAGCGTTGTCTTCCAGTAAAACTAGGGAAAATGGGAAACTTGTTTATCGAGTCTTATCTGTTGAACTCTCAACCTTGCTTATATTACTTTCTAAATTATTGTAATTAATTGTTTAGTGAATTGTAGAATACTCCCAAGAATGACCCAGATATCCTAATATTCACACCAATGACTAATTATAAAGTTTTTAACTCTGACTTGTATGCTATATAACCTCGTCAAGCTTAGTCATTCTGGAATCTATGAAAAAAACACTCTTATGTAATCCTGATTTTACCTCCTCTTCCAGTCACATCATTTTGTTGGCAGTACACTGACAATACAGATCCACCAGATGTCATCAAATGCCACTTATATTGACAAAATTCCATACCTAGGTCAGGTGTGGGAAAAGATTCTCTGAAGGATTGTATCACATATGGCCACCAATGTCCTAAGGAGCAATGTTTATTCCAAGACCAGCAAACTCAAACCCTCTAGCAAGGAAGAGGAAATACCGGAAACTTCATTGTGGGATGGTAATGAAACTGCAATCTAATTATAAATTAATGGATCACACTATTGATTTAGTCACCATTTAATGGAAGCATGACTTTAAAGTATAAAATGAAGTTGTACGTTTTAATTATGAAAATAATACTTTTTCACAATTTGCCTGTTTGAGTCAATAAATTATTGTTAACATCTAATAGAATTGCCTTAATAAAATTGTGTAAAACTGTAATCTTTTTTGAAAATTGATGGTTTCTAATTATGTTTAAGGATAGTAATAAAGAATTATTCTTTCTTTTCAGGAATATGTCCTTCATATGCTTGTTTCCTCCCAAAGCTCCAAAAGAAGAATGAATAGAGATTTCTAAAGTGTCCCTCAGAATCAAGTGACAGTAAAGACAAAAATAAAACTCTCCTTTGAAATTTTAAAATAATAATTTTATTTTATACCTTCGGCAGTAGTTTTTATTTTCTTCTAAAACAAACATGTGACAATTTAACTAAGAAATATAGCACGATCAACTATCAATTCAAACACTTTGTCTTTTGTCATCAAAAAGTGTGGATAAAAAACATCCATACGCTTCATTTCCAAGCAGCGTTTAGGCTGCTGTGTCACTGGTGGCAGCGGCGGCGAGGACGATAGCGACCGTGCCCGCGGTGGCCGTGGTGTGTGGCTCCGACACATGCTGTCAGGTACAGTAGAGTTCACTGCTCACGGAAGACCTCTCCCTTTGACTCACCTCACACCGTCAAACAGCTGTTTAAAATTTCGTGAACTTTTAGAACAGATTTTGAGAGTCATACAAATGAAAAAATCACCTCTCAATTTCCATCATATCAATAAGTATGAAATAAATAAAATATTTTAGAAAATACTTCTTCACGAGGTATTTAGAATATGAAATTTTGTTTAGTATAGTGATTAGAAGTTGTGTCTAAAATTAGAATCTTTGGAGTCAAAAATTATAATACTTATATACATAGTAAATGCAGAGAAAGATTTAACATCTACAAACTTAAATTTCACCATCCCTAAAAAGTGAATGCTAATATCTACAACATTGGTTTTATGGTATATTTAGTTAAAATGGATTACATAAAAGGACCTAACCCAGCCCCAAAACACATTAATCTTTTACTAGATATTAACATAGTTGTTAATAATATTACTACTGTATCATGATGATGATGAGGAGGAGGATATTGGTGGTTAATATCTTATGTCAATTATTTTTAACTTATGTTGAAAGCCCATGAGAATATGTAAGCATTATTTTAGGGAGGGGCATTTTAACAGATCTAACAATGTTAAAAGATATTCAATATCTAGAAAAACATCAGCAAAGATGACCAAACATATAAATTGCAAAATATTTGTCGTAGTTCAAATTGGGCATAGACTGTGGAAATAGCATCACTATATAAATTCAGTAAAATAATAGAATAATGACATTAAAATATGTTTCTGGCTGTTATTTATTTACAAGAGACAATATGAAAAAAATTGGATGAAAACAGGAAATAGAGTAAGTTATATATTCATGGCAAGCTTAATAACAAATTACATCATAAAAAATTGGTGAGATTTACATTGTGCAGGGCAAGATAATAGATGGAATTCTCTATAATGGAAATACTATGTATTGAATAAAAATATGAGATGCTTTACAGAGGCAATTTAAATTCATCTACTTATTTCAATTTATTTTTATTAGAGGATATGCCAGTAGGAAAAAAATAAAGTAAAGCCGAAATGTAAACACTTATCTGATCTTATTCTTTTTTTCAAATTTCTTGGGTAAATTGAAACCACACATTTTATACATGGGGAATAACTGGCCCTGCCAATACTACACATAATACTATACACAGGGTCCAGCACACATAATGCTCCTTTTAATTACAAAATCATTTATTACAAATTCATAATCATATAACTCAGTACCATAACAATATCACACTCAAGCATACCATATGACATTTTATGTGAAATGTTCAAATTAAAACTATAAATTATTACACCCATATTATTACCTTACCAATCACACTCAAATAGGTCTAGATCTTCTGCCAGACCCTTTATAATAGCCAAATTAGGTAAACATTTTATAATATAAACATAACCACAGTATGATGTGACACTTAAATAAAATTCCCTAAGTAGCAGAGACTATAGAAAGAAATGATTATATGTTTACTGTTTGAAGTTGACTTTGTCACATACTTAATGAAGTAATAATGCCAAATATCTGTAATTTCTTTCAGAATATAGAAACAGAAAAAAAAATACTTCTTAACTCAGTCTATAATGTGAATATTATCCTAATACCAAAACCAGATGAAGACACTACAATAAAGGACAACTAAAGACCAATGTTTCTTATGCACATGGTTGTAAAAATCTTCACCAAGATATTAGAAAATTAAAACCAACAATGTATAAACAGAATTATCATCACTGCATAGTAGAATTGATTACAGCTTTGCTGGATTTGGACTTCTCCAAAACAGCCATGGGGCCATTTGGTCAACACCAAAATGTCTTTGAAATTTGGTCCTATTAAAATTATCTGTGAGCCCTTTTTTTTTTTTTTTCTTGTCTGATCACTGTGACTAGGTCTTTCAATACTATGTCGAATAGAGGTGGTGAAAGCAGATATCCTTGTCTTGTTCCTGACCTTAGTGGGGGAGCTTCTAGTTTTTTCACATTGCATGTGAGGTTGGCTGTAGGTTTCTTATATGTGGCCATTATTATGTTGAGGTATAGTCCTTCTACTCCCACTTTTCTGAGTGTTTTTATCACAAATGGGTGCTATACATTATCCAATGCTTGTTCTGTATCTATTGATATGACCATATGATTTTTGTCTTTCCTTTTCTTCATGTGATGTATTACATTTATTAATTTGTGAATATTGTAGCATCCTTGCATCCCTGGGATGAATCCTACTTGATTGTGTCAAATACCAGATGGTCTCACCTATAAGTGGAACCTAATCAACAAAACAAATAAGCAAGCAAAATATAACCAGAGATATGGAAATAAAGAACAAACTGACAGTAACCAGAGTGGGAGATAATGGGGTAAAAAAGGGGAAGGTATGTCAAGGAACTTGTATAAAGGACACATGGACAAAGCCGAATCATTGTAGGATAGAAAGTAGGAGGTGGGGATGGGTGAGGAAGCAGGGAGTGGTTGGTGGAAAATGGAGAGGATGTACTTGAACAACAATAAAAATAAATAAATAAAAATAAAAAATATTCTGGAGAGAGAAAAAAATATCTATGAGCAGTTTTGTTCCTTATCAAATGGTCCCTGATATTTGGTCCTATCTAAAATGTCCACATTTCGCTCTGGCTGGAGTGGCTCAGTGGATTGATCACCAAACTACAAAGCAAAGGAAGCAAAGTGTTGCTGGTTCAATTCCCAGTCACGGCACGTGCCTGGGTTGAGGGCCAGGTCCCCAGTTACGGAGCATGTGTGTGATGCAACCACACATTGATGTTTCTCTCCCTCTCTGTCTCCCTACCTTCCCCTCTTTAAAACTAAATAAATAAAATCTTTAAAAAATAAAATAAATGTCCACAGTTAGAAAGCTATCAGACAATCAATAAAAATTATATACACTTTTGGTTTACAGAAATAATAAATAAAAATACTATTATATTTATTGTTTCAGTCATTGTATTATGACTCTATTGTCAAAAATAACACTTTTAGCCTAGTTAGTGTAGCTGGTAATGGCACCAGGTAGATGGATCCATTTGTCTCAAATATCAAAGAACTTTTGGCGTGAAAAATGTCTCCAGGGATGCTTTAGACAGAATCATATGTCTGCTAATTCATTCTATGTATGCAATGCTGAATCTGCATTCGAAAATCAGTTAAAAAATCCATCACATCAGTAGTCTACTTAAGAAAAATCATATGATCACATCAATATATACATGAAAAAGCATTTGACAAAATCCAACACATATTCATAATACAAATTATCAATAAATTAGGATTAGAAGAGAACTTAGGGGAGCTTGCCATTTTGTCAATGTGTTAATAACATCTACAAAAAAATTCAATAGCTAGCATCATATTTAAATGTGAGAAACTCAAAAGTTTCCAATGATGATCAGGAACAACACGAAGATCTACATGCTTACCAGTTTTTTTTCTTTGTTTATTTTCTTATGTCATACTGGATATTGTAGTAAATGTCATTATCCAAAATTAAAATTAAAATTAAAACATATATTGAGAAGAATGAAAGAAATTTACTTTTGTTCATAGATGACATATTTGTCTATGCAAAAAATTTCAAAGGATAAACAAAAAACATCTGAAACTGATATGCAATTACAGCAAGATTACAAGATACAAGGTATATATTTAGAAAGTTAATTGCTGTTTTATATTTTATCAATAAATTTGTTAAATTTGAAATTAAAAACACAATACCATTCACATTATCACAATTAAATACTTATCAATCCAACAAAAATCTGAGCTATGTATAAAAAAAATCTAAAAGTTCTAAAAGAAAAAAATTTTTTCAGGTCACAAAAATTTAAAAATAAAATAAAGCAAGCAGCCTGTATATTTAGATTTTATGCAATATATATTGTATGAGAAAATAAAATGAAAAATGATGCCTTCTTTCCAGTTTTATATGTTAAAAAGCAAGAAAACTATTATTCAAAATGAGACATATGGAATGTACCTTTTATTATCACTAAAATTTTTAATTTAAGGTGTTCATACATTTTTAATATAGAAATTAGCATTAGGAAACAGCTTTTCTTTAATTACTAAGTAATGCCTCAGGTAAAAAGAATTGCAAGTCCTGTGGTAAGCTAATGGAGAGAAAAAAATTATGCTTAAGACAATTTCAGTCTTCAATCTGTAATTATCTTACAGTCAGAAGAAATAATTTTAAGACTTCAGTAAAAGGATTAATCATCAATAAAATCAGCAGATCTAATTACTTGCTTTAGAACTATAATTATTCATATTTATAGTGAAATGTGTATTTGAATACTCAACTTGTTTCTCTTTCTCACAAGTGTTTTTACACCCTTTCCTCTTGCATATTTCCCCAAGCTTAACAATAGAATCCACTGTAACAGCCAACCTTTAAAGACTTTGCTTCTGGTCCTTGCTGGTGTGGCTAGGTTGGATGGAGTGTCGTCTTGTACATCACAAGTTGGATTCCTCATCAGGGCATACACGTAAATTGCAGGTTCAGTCTCCAGCAGGGGAGCATATGAGAGGCAAACAATTGATGTTTCTCTTTCTCTCTGTAAAATCAACAAACTTATTTTTAAAAGACTATAGCTTCTGCTATAATTTATAGAGAAATGACTAAAAAGCTAATGACTGTAACTGATTTCTGTGGGATATTGAGATACTGGAAAATAGGCCACCATGGGAATGTTACCTTAGGCCAATTTCTAACAGGATTTTCCAAATAATCTCCTGTATAACAGGAAGAGGTAATACTAAAAGGAACTTGACTAGACACCATGGAGTGCTATTCAGATTTATGAATTGAAGAAAAGATTATCGTGAATTGGCTGGGGGGAGTATTTGGCTCACAGGCTATTCAAGTGTTGTTTTCTATAAACTAAAATTCTCTTTCAAGACATCATGGGAATAAAAAAAGACATGATGGGAACTACAAAGGGTATTTAGGCATATACCTAAGAAAAAGACAAAAAACAAAATGATTAATAATAATAATAATAATAATAATAATAATAATAATAAATTTTCTTTAGTTTCTCCAGGTAGTGTTTTATTTTTCCACTGAAGGATTTTATAAGATCACATTACTTGATAATTTTTCACTTGCAGAGGGAAGAGGCCCCATCTTACCTATAACAATATATTTGATTGATTATGTTCCAAGCACCCAAGCAGAATTCTAAATGCTGGAGATACATGGACCAGTACAGACCAGTAACAAAATTCCCAGTGCTTTCACAACTAAAGTAAGCTACAGGCCCATACAGTAAGATGTGCACTAGCGGAAGCGATGTATTACATTGTTTTAGAGGACTGAATACAGCACCAAATTTCTGAATTGGAATCCTGTCTCTGCCACGTAATAACTACGTGTCTTTGGACAAGTTTATAACAGTTCTAGACCTCAGTGTCCTCAACACAAAAATAGGAATAATGATAACTCATTTCATAGAGATGTTGTGAATTAGTGGATTAACATTGCACATATAAGTTCTAAGAATAGTTTGTGGGACATCAATTAAGTGTCTACATTTTGGCCTAAATATAACAAAAAAATCTATTATAGCAAAAATAAAGGAACAGAAGATGGGCTTTAGAATTGATTGAACCACTAATTAAATGATAAAGTGGAAATTATTTATTTTTTCTCTTTTCTCTGCTTAAAGTGCTATAATCTTATTCCTCCCCAGAAATGACAAAGGAAAGAAGGATGGGCAATGATAACTCCCTGGAACTCAGGATTGCCTTCCCAATGCACAATGGGGGCAAGAACTATATAACAATAGTAATAGTAATAATGCTAACAATAATAGGCATTCAATCAAAATGTCCATTATAGGTGATAGTATACAATGATAAAATACAGCAAAAAGGAGAGAGCATTGCACTAGTGGTTTAGAGAATAAATTGGAAAGGTTTTCACAAAATATAAACTGAGTTTAGAAAAAAAGCCTTAATATTTCCAAAGGGTGGTTTAAGGTAAAGACATTCTAGTTAAAAATCTTAGCATATGCAAAACCATGGAGACTTGTAAAGTGAGTAGTATATTTTATTTTTAAGCCAACATGAGATACTTTAAAGACATGAAAGCTTAGGTGCAAATGTGTGGCCAAGAATTCCCTTTTTATCTTGCCCTAAATAACAATTAGAATCAAGTTGCCTTACCATTACACATTCTTGAATCTCCCAGATTACACAATGTCAATTTTTTTCATTCTGTTCATTTTTATTGTGTAGCTCCACTCTTCTGTTTACTGAAATAGGCAAAGTCACATGATAGCATAACAGCAGCTAGACAATGGAAGTCTTTACAATGTAATGGACAAGGTACAGATTTCACCCTCTCTTCTAGATCTTATATTGCTCTAATTTTTTACAATTTAAATTCTATAGTCACAAAAGATAAGTTGTAAGTCAAATGCTATTTGTGAGGCCAAATGTTAGAAAATTCTTTCATTAAACTAAAGCATTTTAATCCATTAATTTAAACCAGCGTTAAGCGAATTTTGTCACATTTAGGCCTGGATTTATTGATTTTTCAAATAATTATATCTATAGAAAAATAATTTACCATAATTTGTAAACAAATGATTTAATTTTTATTTATTGGTTTGCATTTTATAAGAGCATTGAGCAAGTAATTTGATCTTTCTATGTCAGTTTAGTAATATATCAATACATAATAAAAGTTCTTCCTAACTACCTGGGAGAATTAAAGTGAAGATCAAATAAATTAAATTTTATTAAAGTGATTTTATTATATCAATGAAAAATGATTCAAAGTAATTTAAGTAATCTAATTTTAAAAGTTTGTGACATATGTGAATGCATATTTCTTTACCAAATGGAAAAGAAGTAACTCGGATATTCTCTAGAAAGTAATTAGAAGAAAGTGCTGATCGGCTGCCAGGGATGGACGAGATGTCTGTGGCCACAAAAAAGCGGGCCATCTGCGTGTACTGCAGCTCCGTTGCTCTGTGACAACTCCCTGCTGAATGCAATGGAGCTAAAACTAGAGCAAATTGAATAAGTACAAATCTGTTTTCAAGCACGTTAGTCATTTATTTTGCTGTCAGAGAGTGTTTTTATTTGTTGTTGTTGAGTTTCACATTCCTAGTCATTTTAGTGCACATTTAAGCTAGAAATCATTAGCAACACCACTATATGGTTGAGTGCTTTGACAAACAAACTCAAACCTGGAAATTATGTCATATTTTTAAGTGTTATGTTCTGAACTATACTTAACCAAAGATACTCAAATAAGATTTGGTCATGCACACAATTCATTGAGTGTAACAGCTTGTCCTCTAACCTATATATGTGAAAGTCATAGTCATTTATATCTGTTTTGATTTTATAAATATATAGTCTCTATAGTAAAGGAATCTCCAAATATATAAAGAATATTTCTGCGCGTAGGTGGTATAATGGTTACTTTTATGCATCACCTTGACTGAGTTAAGGGATTCCCAGATAGCTGGTCAAACACTACTTCTGGGTGTGTGTGTGAGGGTGATTAGCCCTTGAAGCAGCAGACTATAAAGAGATCCACTCTCACCAAAGTTGAGGGCATCATCTAATTCATTGAAGATCTCAATGGAACAAAAAGGTGGAGGAAGGGCAAGTTCTCTTTCTTTCTGATCAGGGACATCCATCTTCTTCAGACCACTGACTTTGGAGCTCATGGTTCTCTGGCCCTTTGGCTCCTTTGTACTTTGGATGTACGCTAGCACTCACCCTACTACCAATTTCCCAGGCCTTTGAACTTGGACTGGATGATATCACCAGCTCCCCTGGTTTTCCAGCTTGCAGGCATCACACAGTGAGCCTTCTCAGTCTCCATAAGCACAAAAATAAATCCCCATAAGACAGCCTCTCTTAGATACCTGTAACTATACATATTTCCTGTTATTTCTGTTTCTCTGAAGAAGCCTAACTAATACAGAAGGGATTATTCTCAGACCCAACCTTTACGTACTCCCCTTAGATTCAAACACTTCTTGTATATAACTTAGAATGAATGTCCTGTTATAACCATTTTCATAAACTTCAGCTTTTTATTTTATCATAATTTCCCTTTAAGAGGTGGGTCTTTTAGGGTTAGTTGCAGAAAACATAATTCCTTATAGCTAGTTTAAGCAGAGTGAGGTTTTCCAGTCTTTGGGAAAAGATTCCTTCACCCATTAACAGTCATCAGTTGTTAAATCTTTAGTATTTTATTTTTAAATGTTTTGGTATATTTTTATTTATGTAAATTGTCTGAACTCTGATACTTAAATGTTAATCTCATCCTGTTAAAACAGTTGTCTAACTGAGAACTAGTTTTAAACTCTAAAGCATCCTTCATATTTCAAAATTTATGTGACTGTTATATTTCTGCTGAAAACACATGCACAAAATAGCAATCCCTTTTACACACATAGCTATGTTTATTTTCTAATTTAAGTAAACTTATTAGTTTTTTTTTTAATCACAAGGAACACAACATATGTGAATTACTTCAAATTGTGGAAAGTCATTGTGAAAATTTAGAAGTGAAGATGATTAATTTAGTAGCTAGATAACTAATCTCAAAGTAAACATTCTCATGAGCTCAGACTTATACTCAAAATGCAGAAATTTTTAGGATAATGTATTAAAAATTGAAATGTTGATTTCCTTCCCTTACAGTGGTCCCAATCCCCATTTCTTCCTTATCGTAGTAAATAGCACTACCAACTATAACCTTAGTCAGGCTAGAATCCTGGGGGTTATTGCTGACCTCTTCCTCTTCCAAACTCCTCATGTCACTCACGGCTTGCTCTTGTCAGTTCTGAAAACTCAGCCCCAGGACCACGAGCAGTCTTTGGACAATTCGTCATTCATGAGAAAAATATATTATATAATGAACAAAAAAGAGAAGTTACTATCAAAAATAGAAACAGAATCTGAAGGGCTTTAAATAATAGACTTATCGGGTTAGGCCATTAAATATTTATATAGAAAGTGGTTAAATATTTTAATAAACATTTAAAAATTAGCAGAGAATCAGTAAAAATACAGACTTGAAAGAAATGACAGAACTGCTAGAAATGAAAATGTTACCTTTGGAATTAAATGCTATGGATGATCTCAACAGAAAATTAGAGAAACCAAAAAATTAATTGAGAACAATTTTCAAAGAAAATTATTCAATGGACATGAAGCGCAGTGAAGAGGTGACATACATAAATATTTCCTCCGAAGTGCCCATCTCCGCCTCTTGACTTGTTTGTAAAGGCTGCCATTTCCTTAGCAATGTTTGTGAGCATTACTTGACATGTCTTGTTTTTACTCCTACTCAGAGGGACACACTTCTTCTGGTGGTTCCTGCCGCCGATAGTAATGCTGATGACAGAAAGTGCAGGAAAACAAAATAGTCACCATGCCAACCTGCAAGAACTCTCTCACTAGCACCCAGTAAGCAGTTGTATATGCTGCCGACATGAACAACAAGTAAAACTGAGCATCTTGCAACATGTGTCATTCACATATATACACTTTTGAAATTAGAATTGAAAACAAAATACTAAGCTTCTTTAAGCTTATTCTGGTAATTCAGAATGGAAACCATTTTTGAAAGGTCTTAATTATGTATGAAAAATGTTAGGTATCTCAAAATAAAGATAAGATACTATAGGCCGAATCTTCAAATATAATTTGTTAGTGTTTTAAAAAAATTTGTGGTGATTTTATAAAATTCCCATATTAGTTTAGTATCTAATATTCTTAAAACCATTGGAAACTAGTACTATCAACATTTATTAGTGTGGTATGCATTTACTTAGCCACTTATTAAAAAGAAAAACAAGTTAATTTTATATCTATTTGTTGTTTATCAAACACTGGAAAATGGTAGAAGTAAAATTTATTTAGATTTTTTTTTTAAATTATAGCATATCATGTGTTCACCTATCAATTGAACACCAAAGAAATTATCAGAGAAGTGTATACTTTGTCAAGAAGTAATACTTTTATATGTTTGTTTAAACTTTTTTCAAGAGAGGCATGTATAAGTAGAAATAAGGATAAGAAGTATTTTGTAATTTCTGACTTTCTTAGACCTGCCAAAACATATTAGCCTTGTTCTATAATTGCCAACTAAGTTCTTGAAATATGTAAAGTCTAAAAATATTAGTTATCTTTGCTCTAGATTAAAAGTATAAGTCATTGTCAACTGGATCTTCCTGGTAAAAACTTACATCGCTGTTTCTCTGCACCACCGGTATCACATGGCTTTTGCTTTGCTCTCCTTATTAGCAATCTGTATCTTTGTATAGCTTGGAAAATTGCCTTAAGTTCATGTCCAATTGGTTAAGGCTTTGACATGAGGATTTACTTAGTCAGTTCCTTCCCAGGAAATTTATTTTGCCAACTTTTACTTTTCACCTTTTCACATAAATAGCTGACTGGCCCTCAGCTGGAATTATTTCCTAGAACCACATCAACACAAGCCCACTCTTTGTATTCCCAAACTTAAACATATTTCCATGTCCAACCTCTTCAACTAAATCTCTCTAAATAGTTTTCTAACTGGAAACTGAAAGCTCAATTTGCTACAAAATCTTTGGACACAATATACTAAACTACTGATACATTTTGGAGCCAACTCTCTAAAAATATTAAGTCCCATTAATTTAAACCATCCTAGTAACTGTATGTAATATCTGTACAGACAAGGAAAGTTTTCAGTAAGCGAAGGAGAGTGCCAAAGTACTGAGAAAGAAGTAAAAAGTTACGAGGAGATGGGAATGTTAGAATGAATTTTTTTATGTAAGGCAAGATAACCCACAACCTGATTACATTATTTAGAGTGTCCAAAGAATGCTTTTATCACTTAAAGTAGTACAGAACCTATTGATGGAAAGAATATCAACACCATTGAGAATCTTGAAGGTGACTGTTGTCTGCAAAGTGTAGGTGTCATTAGGAGGATAATGCCATTAGCCACCTACTAATAGACCTGGTGGGATATGGAAATGGCAGGACCTTTGAGGCAGCACTTCCCCTTCAGAGGCAAGGAGGGAAACACTTATGTACATGCTGGGTAATATGATTGGAACACGTATAACGATAACATCGCCTTCATAACTAAATGGATCATGGTTTTCCTAGAAGAGAGACACCCATGCTATATTTTAATTGGTACAATAAAAAAAGCTCAACATCTGGTGAGCCCCTATGCTAATGAAAGGTGAAAGTGTCATCTCTCCCCTAATTTCTATATCCAATGTAGTTCATAAATGTAAATCTGTTTACAAATTCATAACCCGTTATTTAAAGTTGATGCTACATCCCCTTGAAGAAGAATCCGGCAATAGCAAAAGACATGGAAGCATGTACTAACACAATTAATATAGAAAAAGAAAATTGTCAAGACTTTCAAAGAGATGTTTGATTGTCTTTGCTGATAGGGACACCTTGGAACAAGAAACATGATCTTAGCTCTTCAGTTAGAGTAGGAGCTTACTGAAGCCCAATATTAAAGGTTTTACCTAAATCATTTTTTACAACTGGGATGCAGAAGGCAGCTGTAGCGCACAGCTTTGGTTCATTCCCCTTGGGCAAAATTTGATACATTGAAATTAATATATTAGGAACTTCTAAAACTCTTGCTTCCCTGTTCTGTAAATTAAGACATATTAGGATAAGAAGATTCACATAAAACACCAAGAAACATTTCGACTTCACCAACATAGAAAATCAGCACCAATGAAACAACCCATGAGACCTTTTAGCGATTAGTAACACTAACAAAACTTGAAGGTATCTGGTGCAGTTATATCCACTTTACCTCTCATTCAATTGCCTGTCTGGTTTCCCCAAAAGCCAAACGGATGAAAGTTGATATCTCTGAACTTAACCAAATATCATCGCCAATTGCAACTGCTATTCTAAGTATGATATCTTTTAGTAGAGGAGGACGATACAATTTTTGGCACTTAATACGTGAGTAATGAATTGGTGATTATTTACGTCTCGATATTCATTAGTACAATGGTTTCATTGTGTACAACATACTCAGAAACTCTAACTATGCCCCTTTCAATAGTGTAGATGAAATCCAAATTAAGTAAAGTACCTAAGTATAGAAAATTTTAAGTATAGTTAAGTGAAATACAAGGGCTGAAGTTTCCTCATCTATATTTGTGTTCTGTGTTCCATTTGTAGTGTAGGTCCTCACTTCTCAGTAGCTAAGTATATCTTATATTGATGATCGTTTCTCTACTCTGACCCCATCACCTCAGCTCCGGTGTTCTGTCACCTGGTATGAAGAGTTCTAGAGGTGGATAATTTTACATTTTTTTTTAATTTTAGTGGTGGCAGGTTGACTTAAGTGACATTATCCCATAGTAACATAATAACTTACTAGAATTTTCTATCATATATATATATATAAATTTTCACAAAGGAAAATAAAGAGCTAAAGGGCATGATATCCCTTTTTCTTTTTGCACTCTTCCACATTTATTCTCTATTTCTCTTTATGCCTGAGGAGGCTAATCTTACAGACTGTGTCACTCATGCTCCCAGATGAGGTGACTTCTAGGTAATGGGGCTAATGGGAGGCCCCGAGAGGGACCAGAAGAACAGAGGAGGGACAGCTGCCATCCACCCTCCTGGCTATGAGCATCACTTCCTGGCTGTGGCCCAGTGTCCCCACCTGGACAGCCCTCTTCCACAGCCATTGCTCTGTTCCTGACTCCCACAGGTCTCCGGTAGCTTGATTTTCTATTGTGCTTTTCATTGTTTTAAGGCCAGTAAAGGCATCTTACTCTCTGGGTACCTCAGCACCCCTCATTAATTCCCCTAATGTTCTCGTTATGGCCATTAGGCATTTTCTTTAATAAAGGCTCCTGAAAAATCTGAGTGGAAATCTGTTTCCTGATGGCATTGTTACTGATACTGCACCTACCATTTCAATAAGGTTTTTTTATTTTTTTTTCAAATTGTATATGAGACTGAGAAGCTGACAAGAATATAGAGATTTGTGTGCTCTGTGTTTCGTAACCTTAACCCTGACCATGGGAGAGTTTTCCCATACTTTGAGCTTTTCAAAAGAATCTATATAAATCCAAGGCTTCTCCTCATAATTCTTGTTTCCTTTGAACTTGCTAAAGTTTAAATCCCTGTGGCACTGCTAAGCAGGGGGCTCCAAAGAGACCTCTGCTGTTTTAATAAAAGGAACAGAAAAAAGACAGAAAAAATAATGAAGTAAAAGGCCCTGAGAAGTGACTCAATTGTAAGATTCTGGGATGTTTGCAGAAAAAAAATATAGTAATAAAAATATAGTAGTCATTAAGAGCTTATATTTTATTGTAGAAATATAATCTATTTAGATGTTTTCTTTATTTTAGCTGTTATTTGCTAACAGTATATAAAATTAGATTTATAGATATATTTTAATTTGCTATTAAGAGTTTATATCATAAATATCATGACAAGGGCAACACTGTGCTTTAAAGTTATACAAAGAAAACTGTAAAATAAGAGTGTTCTAATCTCTGTCGGAGCTGAAATCACAAGAGCTGTAGGAGAATTGTGTCATTATATAAAGTCATAGAAATCCTGGCCTTAT
This sequence comes from Anoura caudifer, assembly GCA_004027475.1. NCBI lineage: Eukaryota > Metazoa > Chordata > Mammalia > Chiroptera > Phyllostomidae > Anoura > Anoura caudifer. The sequence goes on from PVKU01000603.1 coordinate 262,106, forward strand.
TATTTTTAAAACTTTCATCCATCTAGCAAAATAGGTTAATAAAATAAGGGACTCAGGGTGCATTTCTCTTCCAGTAAAAATTCTAAAAACAGAATAGAGTTGGACAATTCTAAACCATTATAAGATTAAAGAGCCATCTGCAGCCTAAAGAAAAGTTTTATCCCCATAAAGACCCAACAGGGCAGTGATGGATGCCTGGTTTGCCATGTTACTGACATTTCTTGAAAGAACGGATTATAATTAGAATATCTTGGCTGGATACTGTTGGCAAAGTGAATTTTTTGATAGTTTTGCTCACAAGAGCAAAGCTAATTATTTCTCTTTGAAATTTACCAATATGAAGGGTAAGAACGAGGTTGTCCATAAAACTTATCTTCAAATGGGTATCAACTTTACTTTGTGATGACCTAGGCATTAGATGCCATTCCATCATAAAGCTAGAAGGGTCTCCCTAAACCCGAGTGAAGACTTGGAATCATTCCTGCAACATGATATTCTTTCACAAACATTCATTTCAACCTTTGACTTTTCTATATTGTCCCATATAATTAAAATGACAACTTTGGGACAAGTTTTTGCTATATATTCATAACTTCAGGAGCATCAGGAAGAAGTGCTACGTGATATTAGGTTAATGACAGAGCCGTAGTCATCTCTGGTCCTCTGATACTGTGATCCAAAGGAGAAATACTTCGTTAATGCAGTATTACATCCCATATTTGCCTTATGTTGTATTTTCATTTTTAATCGTTACATGATTTATGCTGTTTTTCTTATTTTTATTAACATAATTATATAAAAATTGCATGATAATGAGAAGATTGTCATTGTTAACTCCTTTTCAATGTTTCGAATTGTAACATATATTGGGGATTCTAAGCTTGCAGTACCTCCCTCACTTTGTTTCATTTATTTACATATAAGTAGCAAGAGATTCTCTTACCAAACTATATTCTTTATTCTTGAAATATATCTCTGACTTTGGTGTTTTTTATGAAAATGAACAAAAGAGAATAATCAGAAAAGAGTTCCTGAAGCTTCCTTCTCTTCTATCCTTGAACTTAAGTGCAAAGTTATCATATAATGTTTTATACCTCTAGACCTTATGTACAAATGTTTGTCTCTTTATAGATTTAGGTATCAAATATAAAATATAGAGGATAATAGTATTAAAATAATCTAGAATAGAAAAATGATATAATGACTATAGAATATTTAACATAGTGGCTGACATATATTGTCACTATTCAAAATCAATGACAAATCCCAAGAAGAATTCTGTGTTTTCCAGAGCAAGAAAAAGCAGAAGAATTTCTTAAATTCTCAAAGGGCTAAAAGCCAAATATTTCCAGCCATCACATTACAAGATATTCCAGCTATCCAAAAATTTGTATAGCTGCCTTTCTCCTGATAACGTCCTTGACCTGAACCCCTGCCCCTCACACACCTATCATGCTGCGATGCCAGTCCCTGCTGATGAGAGGGTCTGAATGTGGTAATGACAGAGCATGTATGTGTACCTATTTCTCATGGCATAGTAAACCTACCATATCTACCTACACATGATTCAGACAGGAGGACATGTGGACTACTAATCTGAGGCAGACAACCAACTTGAAATATGAAAGGGCATGTTGCCCAGACACTAACTACTGGGCATATGCAGGAAGGGGGTTTCAGGGGGTTGATAACATCTCTTTAGAATACAGGAATATCACTGGGGAGGGGAGCTAGAGTTGCAGGTAGAGCTAAGGCAGAAAGCTGAGCAGAGTACATGTGTACAAAGCCGGCTGCCACAGCAATGTGTATCGCACAGACAAAAGAGAGGTGTTGGGTACACTTGTCATGGTTCAGCCACCCTGGACATCTTTTTGGTTCCTCAGTGTTGCTGAACACCTTCTGTAATTTTGGTCTTCACAATGTCTATTCCTTGTGCTTGAGATGATCCCTTTTCATGTTAGATGTACTGATTCTCATTCCTATCCAGACTACTCATTAAGAATGTATCTTCTGACCTCCCAAAATAAGTATTTACTCTGTCTTCCTGTACATAATCATTTTATTCCTCAGCAGAGCACTCACCAATTTTTTACTTGCGTATTTAACTTTGCTGATTTTCTCTACCATTAGTTGAATATTTCATATAAACAGTATCCTTATTATCTTGTTCTCCACTGTATCCCATATAAAGGATGTGTCTTAAAGCAGTGTCTGCTATTGAATACTCTCTCAATGAATGTTTTATGAATGGCATGCATAGATGTTTGTTCTTCTAAGACATAAGCAGACACACCTGGGAGAAAAGGGCGATGCCTTGTTAACAGATGAACTTGGAGGTGGCAAAGAGATTGATGAATCTTTCCGCTACCTGGTTAACATTCAGGTGATGGGTAGAAACTTAGAGATCTGAGCGGAGTCAGAAATCTTATGAAGATACACAGGTCTCACCCTGTCCTTATATTTATGAATTGTCCATTATGAAAAGACTGAACAATTGTCATGTTAACATCAGGAGCCAGCAAGGAAGTAGAGGGGAAACTTTGACCTCTGTGTACAGCAGGAGTGTCCCATGTGCAGCCCAGGATAACTACGAATGGGGCCTAACACAAAATCATAAATTTACTGAAAACTCTAGTTGGTTTTATTACTAAGTTTTATAATAAGTTTTATTACTTAGATATGTGCATTTTCTATATTAGTGATCAGAAACTTGGGACCTGCTTGACAAATTTAAAAGATTATCAAAAGGGGCACTGAAAAATTAGGATTATTATTTGAGGACTTTTTTGCTTATCTGTGGTGGTAGATATCAACAAAAATGATGCATGAACCTTTTTTTTTGGTCATCAGTTTTTGTTAGTGTTTGTGTGTTTAATGTGTAGCCAAGACAACACTTCTTCCAATGTGGTCGACAGACACCAAAAGTTTGGACACCCCTGGTGCAGACTCTCCTTTCCTCCCACAAATAATATGTGACTATTCCGAAGTGCATGTCAATTCTCTCCTTGTGCACTGGTATGTAGAGTCAGTGGTTTAAAAACTGATCCTAGGGAAGCTTAAGAAAAGACTAAAGGCCAATTTTGGACTGTATTATAGCTGATTTATTTATTCAGAGTAAATAAATTTGAAATTATTGGGAAATGCCTGAATTCTTTAAGCTTCTATTTAATAAGAACAGGGTGTAGTAATTGTCAAGCCCTCTTGGCAATAAGAGAATTGGGTAAAAAAAAAAATCAGGCACAGGAATTAATATGAATTGTTTTAACCCAGTTCCATTTAATTAACTTGAGGTTTAAGGATTCCAGTAGATGTTATGTATCGCATAAATGAGTCAATTTTCCCCACTGTACATTCACATTAATTTTGTAGGTCAGAAACTTAGATGCCCTCTCACTTCCTTACTCTTTGCCTGCAATGACAGGAACAAGTGCCAAGAACATTGCGCAAGAACGAGCTTTTGCCTGAGGAGTTGGGGGTAATTGAAATCGTAAGTAGAATCATTCACAATTGATTAATCATCGCCAGCTAATTTTCTAGCTATTGCTGAATACAATCTTTAAGAAATCTATATATATTAATTTAAAATATTGAACATGTTTAAGATCTGATTGTATGTAGTTTACTGATTCATTATCTATAGGTGCATGTACATTTTAATTCAAATAGGTCATCATTATTGTTTTCACTTCTTATACGAGAAATAAAAAAAATATTTCCAAGATGCTCTTACTAGAGATCTTAACTTTATTTGGGAACAAGGGAGCGGCTTTATTTTTGCAACAGATGCCTTGTTTTAATGTTAGGGTTGAGAGTCTAACTTTAGGGCCTGACATAATGCTGCAGGAAACAATCATCTGCAAGTTGTTACGAATACAGAAAAAGAATGTAAAATGGGAGCAGGTGAAATTGAGTCAAATGTTCAAGCAGGACCGAGTGACTGAGGATGCTGATCCCTCTGGATTCAGTGAAATTATTTATTTACCTAACTTACCGCAGCTTCTCTATACTAACCTGTACAGCCCCTGAGCTGTGACCGTGACCTCAGCTTCCCAGAAACCAGTATCAAATGTCCTCCTCCTAGTCCAACTGTAGTCCCCAGGCATCTGACTTAGTAGAGCTTGACGACATCTCATTTTTTATTTCAAAAACTTGCGAGAAGGTCTCCTGTTCAAGGTGCAGAATGGTAACATAGATCAGGCGCAGCTGCTAACAGGTCTGGGTTGAATTATACCAGGTTGGACGTTGACAGATTTTGAAACTCCATTGTGAGTCACTTTCATCAAAGAGTATAATGAGCCATAACGAAAGGTTTGTTTCACCTGAATAGATTTTAAATTTAAAACAGTCAGTAAAATTTACAAAATGGCACATCACGGCCAATAGAACACCATTTCCTCTTATCATTTGTGGAGATATGGCATATATATGCACTTTATATATATAGTAAATAAATTATTATGGTACCAAAAATTAATGTCTAATCAATCAACTGACATTTCAAAATATTATTAAGAATAATCAAAAAACTCAAAGCGGTAGTGCACACATAAATATATAAACCGCATGCACATCTATGAAAACAGGTAGGGAGGAGAAGCTAACACGGAACTGCTACTTTGTTAACTTCACAGAAACATGCGTGCATCAAACACACTGCTTGGACATGACCATGTGTGTCATTGCTGCAGCTGATACTACTGCCCTTGTCACTGACTTCATCCTGTATCAAAAACAACTTTGCATTAGGAACCTGTTCTTTATACTTTGGGAAAGGAGCACAAGACAAAAACTGAAATCTATAGACTCCTGACCATGTATGTATACATCAGGTTGTTGTCTGGTTTACGTACTCAATGATAATGACCCAAAAATATAATAACAGGAGAAATGTTCACTTACCTAGGTTGAAGAGCTATTTAGGTTATATTGCGGATGTTCTTGATGTTTCTTTATTTTCAAATACCATTCTATTACGTGACAGGGTTTAACAAATTTTATCAACATTGCTACTACAGGTAAAATGTTCCTAATTTATCTCCATTAATCTAACCCTTATTTGATTCATTTCTATTCTTTTTGTTTCTTCTATACTCTTTATCTCTGGTACTGTTTCTATGTCATAAAGGTTGACTATTTACTCATAATGTTGGCCACCAGAAAACTTTGTTTGCCAGCGGAAATATCAGAAGAGTATTTCTCTATATTCTCCCTTCTATATGTTCAACTTCTCAAAAGGAATGGAAACAATCAATTAACTATGGTTCTTTGTTTCTTACCCTTCTCTGACACCAATAAACAGTTGGCCTTTCATACTCAAATGCTATCAACAAAATCTTACTGACAACTTTATTTCCTAAAATTTTTAATTACCATGTATACTAATCTGCTTATAATGAACAATTTCATAACAATAACATACACTAATTCGAAACCCCACTGCTTGGAATTTATTATACTTTGAGCATATATAATGCATGGTCCAGCACAAATAGCACCCCTTTTTATTACAAAATCATAAGTCTGTAATTCAGTAACATAATAATATCATACTCAAGCACACCATATGACATTTTAGGTGAAACGTTCAAATTAAAATGATAAATTATCACACCCATATTATTTCCCTACCAACCACACTCAAGCAGGGGTTACTCCTGCCAGATCCTGTATTTCAGCGTAGCTGCTAATTCCCTCTGTCCCTTTGTGCTCTCTCTCTCTTTTCTTTTTCTTTCTTCTTTCCTCCCTCCCTTTCTTATATCATCTTTCTTTCTATCCTTCTTTTGTCTTGAGTTCCTCCCTCCCTCCCTTAGCCCTTTCCTTCCTCACTTCCACTCTGTTCCTTCTTTTCTTATTCCTTTAGTCTTTGATATAAGTATCTTTTAAAATATGATAGATTTCTGTTTTGCTTTTATTCTAGAAGCATCTCCTTTCTCTCCTCTGTGTTATATTAAAGGGATATATACAGGAGAAAAGGAAAGAATGATTTGATGACTCAATCTACTTTCCATATCAAAAATCAGCCCCCCAAATCAGGGCTGTTGTGGTTAAAGGAAATTGATTATCTGCCTGCCCTTCATTCAAACATGGATGAATACCCATTAATCTGAAACAGATATAATTTTTGTAAGAATTTCTTAGGTTTATTACAAAAGAAAGATGTGTGTGTCATTCCCAAGGATATTTTAAAAAAGCACTGGATATCAAAACAAGAAACAAAACACTTTGGTGCAAAGAAAATCATATTTAATAAAATACTTCACTGTTTTTTAATTTTATAGTAAACTCTGATTTTATGTTCTGGAATATTTTGTGACCTATGTAAACTCTAAATGTTATATTATTCTGAAAAAAATTGAAAATATTTGCATTGGCAGGAATATTTTTTCATGTGTGCCATGTGAGAATGAGTACCAAGCAAAACAATGATTTGTTTCTTTTCTAGCTAATTATTAGGAACAGAAGTCTTTATTTTAGTTAATCTTTACTTTTACATTATATATAAAGAAGTATTTAAAGTGTGTGAGTATATCACGGATTGAGAATTTAACATAATTCTATGTTAAAATTTCTATGTTAAAATTTTTATCACTGCCTACCTATCATATTTTGAATAGATTATAAATTACTTTTAATGGCCTGTGAGCTTCTGCATGATTCATGACTACAAACAAAGGTCCTCTCCTTGACCAAACTATAGTCAACCTCTTCTGAGCACTTTTCTCTATTGGATCTTGACCTTGTCCCACCTCCACCCATAACTTGACTTTCATCTGCCTAGCCCAATCTTAGCAAAAGTCCTGCTGATTAACTTTAGTGAGAAGTTCCTCATCTTTGCTATGCTATTCAGTTACTCAGCCCCTATCTTTGATGTATATGGCCTTGACCTTCTTTTAGCAAGAATCTTGTTAACTGTGTTTAAAAAAATCCTCCTATCCTTCTTTTTCCTGTTAGTTACCTCCCTTTCACTGACTCCCTTACCCCACTTTGCTCCTTGGCTGAAAATTCTCTGTTGTCTTCAATTTGTTGGGACTTGAATTTCCTGTTACAAAATCTATCCCTATTGCAATAGACTTGAATAACATATTTTTTAATAATTTTTAAGAAATGTCAAGAATATTTTTTCTTTAACATCATTCACCCATTCATACCTTCCTTCTTGTTCACTATATTTTATCTAGAGTGCTACATGTAAATTTTGGTAACATACAAAATTGTTTCTACTTTAGATATGTGCATATTCTTCTTCCTTTTGTATTGCTTTCTAAGCACTCTTCAAGTGACTAGGGTCTTCTTTATGTAAATCTGTCATCTTCAAAGTCTGTTTCTTAAAGAGCCATTGTTGGCAAGCTTTCACAAGCTCCCTCTCCAGCCTCTTCACTCCACCCCTACTTATGTTCTCATTTTCTGTCTCAGATTTTTGTATATTTTATTCATAGCATTAATAACAACATTTTGCTAATGGTTCTCCCCCCACAGTACTGGACTGTGATATCCATAATATATTTTCTCCAGTATATAGCACATTTCATATTACATAGTTAAGTGGTTCATGGGTATTGTCAACAACTGTGACAGATTTGAAGTTTTTGTGTGTTTTTTTTCTGCTTAAAACTTAACATATTAATTTGCCATAATTTCATGGAGGCTGTCTGAAGATAGAAATTTCTGAGGTAGAAACAAAAAGTTTATTACAGCTCAGCTAGCAGCACAAATTTATATTCACATCAGTTTCTCTTGTCACCAGAGTCCCATGGGGAAACACGGAGGGGCCCGATTTCATATACAGTACATTGCAATGAAGAATAGAAACACAGATCATCAAGAACTGAAATTTTCTGGTACAGACATTTTTCTTTTGTACTTGGGAAAATATTGTAAAAATATATTTTATGTTTCCATTTTTGTTACATGTTTGAGGTTTTAGCAAGAAAATGCATTATTTTAGAAAAATAGCGTCTATAAAAATTTATCTGTGGGAAGAAACAATCTGATTTCTCTCTCTTTTTTTCAATCTTAGGATACTGGATACACCATGAGGTCAAACCAGAAACTACAGCTACCGGCCAAGGTCTATACATATGGAGATCATCAAGAAAGAATTAAATAAGCTATTACATTACTTGCAAACATTGTGCATTTTAAAACTCCAAAATTAATTATCTTTATCTCATTTAATAATCAAAGTTGAAGAATAAAAGCACCCATGCCTTCAACATTTTCCTAGCTCTGTTATATGGATACAATCACAGGCATGCCTATGTTGGCATTCGATTACTGAAACTATTTAATTTCTTAAAAAAAAAACACACATTTTATTTTGGGTCATTAAATATCTTAAGACTTGATTAGTTTTTGTCTTTAATTATAGCAAAATATTATTAAATACATTTTTAAATAGTGGCTATGTGTTTGAAATATTGACAACAGTTTGTAATTTACTGTGTTAAGCCTACACTCTATGGAGAAAAACGTGATAAAATGTGCTTTTCCATTTTTTTTATTTTCAATAAAATAAAATTCTAAATAAATTTTTTTTTGAAACAGTGACCTTCGTCACATTGAGACAGTAAAAGATAGTAAGAAATGGCAAAGTTTTGTTTTTTCTTGGTTTTAAGGCTAGGTAAATGCATGAAATCCACTTATGATGGAAACACTGTTATCATAAATTTATCAACACGTATCTCCAAGACTTTGGTTTATGTAATATTTAAAATTATTTATAGAATAAAGATATCAGCAGCTATAAAAACTACAACAATATTGGGAGCAGCTACATTAAAAAAAAAAAAGCAAATCTCTCCTTTACCCAGATGTCAATCTGATGAACATCATTTATAGTTTTGAGAGAAAAAAAAAAACTAGGAAATATAAGATTAAGTAAATTGTCTTGAAAGAGAAAGTATGCACAAGATCAGTACTGTGTAAGTATGGTACACCACATGCCAACATCTGCCTATAAAATTTAGCTCTAGTAAAATGGTTCTACAAGGATTGAAAAGATGTGTGACTTCACTGCCTTAGAGGTCAAATTCAGTAACTTTTAAAAGAAGGCAATTAAGGCTTCTTGCAATGCATAACCCTTATTATATATAATAAATTTAAAAAATTACTAGGCATACCTAGAAGAAAAATGTGATATTTATATACACATATATATTTAGAGTATGTAGTTTTTCAATATTTTATTTATTTATTTTTAGAGAGAGGGGAAGGGAGGGAGAAAGAGAGGGAGAGAAACATCAATGTGTGTTGCTTTCTGGGGACCTGGCTGCAACCCAGGCATGCGCCCTGACTGGGAGACCCTTTGGTTCCAAGGCAGCACTCAGTCCACTGAGCCACATCAGCCAGGGCTGACATGTGTATTTTTTTTTTCAAAAATAAGTAGAAACAACTCCAATATGAGCCAAATTATGTAACAGCAGACAAGATCATCAAAATGTATATTATGAATATATGCATGGCCTAAGGCAAAGGATTGAGCTAAAGTGAACAAATATAAATTCACAGTAGATAAATAGAAATTATTTGTAAGTTGTAGAGCTCAAGATATAATATCTGATATAAAATTTTCAGAAAATTTTAACACAAATTGAAGACTCCATAAGAAATATTCAGTATATTTGAATGGATAACAAGCTTAATTGTCCACACTAAAGAAAAGAGAATGGATAAAAGCAAAGTGATTATTAAACAAAAATAAATAATTGAGCAGATTAATGACCAGAAAGGAAAATATCAAGAGGTATAACATGTGTAACTGGAGTCCAAAAAGAGAGAAGAGAGGGAATAGTGTTTGGGAGCATAATCTGTGTTCATATGAATATTTTTGTATTTTATATATAAATAATGAATTATTAGGAGCTCACAAACTTGGTGAGAAGAATAACTTATCAACATACAGATTCAAGTAGGTCAGAAAAACCCAAGCAAATTTATATAAGTAATGATATTATTGTCAAAACAAATGAAAATAAAATATAAAGAGTAAAATTCTAGACACAATCAGGATAAAAAAATGAAGTACTTAGAAAGATGTAATAACATAGGTAACTGACTTATAAGTAGAAACCGCAGAGGTCAAAGGAAAGTGAAGTAACATTTTAAAAAATGCCAAAATCATATCATGTCATCATTGTCACTACTTTAAAAGTAATGTCTACAAAGAGAAATTGCATCTCAAGAATTGGTAAAATAAGATATTTTAGAAATAAGCAGGTGCTGAAAAAATGTAACTTTTATAGTGCAGTAGAACTGCACTATAAAAACACTAAAGAAACATCTTTAGATGGAAGGGAGATGATACCAGATAGAAATAAGTTCACAGGATGGATTAAAGGGAAACAGATATGTACATACTAAAAAACAACAGTTATCATACTAAATAACATCAGTGTGATGTGCAAAAGTACTGTGAATAAGAAAATGCAACAGCATTGCTCTGTAGATTGAAATATATGATAATAATTGCAAAAAGATAGTACACAGTAAAAGGCATTTAGTATTGTAGGTTGCTTAATTTCATAAGTAATATAATAATAACCCTACTGCGATAATTAAAATATAGGTATTATAACCCATGTAATAATCACTATTTTTAAAAAATCACAGAGTTCTAGTAAAAAAACAAAAACAGTGAACAATTGCATGTGAGAATTTTATCATATGTATACAGTAATATTCAGAAACAATCATTTTAGGAAAATATTTTCTCATTTGGCTTAATTCACAATCTCTCAGGTTATTTGTTTTTAAACAAATGTTCGACTATGAAGAGAAACACTCTTCTTACCCAAAGAAATGTCATACATCAATAAGTAGGTGAAGAGGTTGTAAGAGATAGATTACTAATAAAGCATACTAATTGTATGACAATCCTGAATTCTGTGATGTAGATAATGATTGATTTTGCTAAAACGTGAAAAACAATAAAAATACATAAAACAGGTCATGGGTTTGGAAAACCGGTCTTGGAGCTATGGTAGCAAAGAGAAAAAAAATTAAAATATAGTCTCTTCAGTTTGATAAATGAATATAATTTAAACAAATAAGCAATTCCTTTTTTTTTTTTTAATTAACAGTACAGAGTTCTTCCACTTTTTACTTACCATGCCAGAATACACAGGGGACAGGTGACAGTCGCTCAGGCTGCTTTCCATTGCTCTCATAAATGTGCTTCTCTGGCTGGAGCAGGATGAACTCAAGTAACTTTATTTTTTTCCCCTTTTTTATCTTAGTATTTTCATTTACACTTGTCAAGGTCCTATCTTGACTCTTAGAGTGCTTAATATTTAAATGTGCCCATTAATTCTCTTGGCAAGAATCTTTCCCTTAACTTGTTCGTGCACAACAATGCCCCCTCACGCTGGGTGACGTGGCCGACTCTCTCCGTTTGGCCCTGGGAACCTCTGTGGGGCCTTCCTTTGTGAACAGCGCCCATTCCCTTGGTGTCCATGATAGCGCCTTCCTTGTAGATTCCCATGCGTGAGGCCAATGGAGGAACGTTTTCCAAAAGGCTTAGAGAACATTCGGCAGTATCCTCTCCTCTTCCCCTGTGTGTCAGTCACTCCGGCAAATTACTGGAAGATGGCTGTTCCCGCGGAAAGGCCAGCGGATTCTTATTCTCATGTAACCCAGTTACTTCGTATTTGTGTTTTTCTCTGTGAACTGGAAACCAGCCTGTACTGGGTTCCAATTTATTTAGTTTCTGCAGTGTAGATGTTTGTCTACAAGGTCATCTGAATTAATTATATTTTGTTAATTAAAACAAGTGATGAAATAGAATTTTCACTTGGATGAGCAATTTTGAAAGAGAAGTCATGAGTGGAAAACTATGACTCTAAATGCTTCTTATTCTTAACAATTTCCTGAAGTAGATGCTCTACACTTCTGAAATTTTGAGGCATCACAAAAACAGTCAAGAAGTTCACATTCACATATATTTCTAGGAGTTTATGGTGTACTAAATGAATATAAGAATGAAATAATGAGAAATAAACTGGCAAACAAAATAGAAGTAGATGTATGGATATATGCAACAGACTGAGAGTATTGAGGGTAGGAGGAATGGAGGAAAAAAGTGAAGAAATTAGCCAGAAAACATAGATGCGTGACCCATAGACACAGGCAACAGTGTGGTCAGAGGGAAGGTGGTCAGTGAGGGTGGAGGAACATGAGCAAAGGTGGGTGGGGGTGGGGGTGGGCACGTCTGTGATATTGTCAACAATAAAAACAAAGTAAAAAAAAGAATGTTTACAAAGAAGTTGAGTACAATCCAAATAAAATTTTTAACTATTTTTTTTTGTGAGAAAGGGAGAAATAATGACTTAACTTTATAATTAACTAAAAATGTTTTAAGCTTGAAGTTTTGAAGTAACTTACTCAAGTTCCTACTCAGTGGGAATCTGTAAACAAAATCCTAGAGATAAGAAAGTAGATATACAAGGTCATTCTGCAAGGTCTACGCGAATATTTATATACACTCATAGATTTGAGAGATTTATTTTGCTAACAAATACAAACCATTTGGTATTTAATTTCATGTGCTAGCAAAGTGTAACTCCCAGATTTTAATAAAATAACTTATAAAGAGGTTGAGAAATTCTGTGGACATCAAATACCTCTTAAAACACAGTATTTTTATGAGCTGAGCATAAATGAATCAAAACCATGTGGCAATCATTTCCTTTAAATGAAATGCACATGGCGAAAACACAAAAGAAGAAAGCCCTGGGAAGACCTTATGGAAACATAGTCTCTGGACTCTTAATATTGTCTTTTCCTGATACTAGAAAATTATGGGTCGACATGAGGGATTGCTGCCGTTCTTCCGAAGTTTAAGATCAGCTTGCTTAAGACTGGCCAAGTACTGGATGTCTTTTTTTTTTAAGTATTTCCATTTTATCAAAGCACTTTTCTTTATAGACTGGGCCTCTGTAAAACAAGTGTTTCCAGCCATTGTCTTTCTCTATAGTGTAGCTATAATCCAGACATGAAAAGAAATGCATGGTGTGAGCATGATTTGGAGAAAGAAATTTAGAGGAGGAAATACCATCGATATTACAAGATACAAAATTTAGAAGAAAATGCTATTTTAAATTACTTCCTGTGGTAAAAAATAAAAATCCACTTTGTACGCCCCTACACATACCTCCTCATTTATATCATCTAAAATGAATGTTTTTGAAAGTGTTATTTTAAAATCAAAATGTGCAAAAATTTTGAGGCTATTCTCATAGAGTTCTATCCCAGGTACATTGTAATCACTGATGCATATTCTGTTCAACATATGATGAAACAAAAATGATTAGTGATTAATAGTTTATAATCTCCATCAACATTATTTTCTTGAAAGATGATTGAAAATGAAGTGCTCTTTTAAGCCTGCCCCGAAAGTGATAGCTTTACCAAATGCATATGGTAGTTCCTTGGTATCCACAGGACATTGATTGGTCCTAGGACCCCTACAGATACCAGAATTTGAGAATGCTCAAATCCCTTCTATAAATGGTGTAAAACAGTGCATACAGTTGGCCCTCTGCATCTGCAAGTTCCCAACCATGGACTGAAAACACTGGCTCGGATTTGAGGTTGATTGAACCTGCTGATGAGAACCTCGGCTATAGAGGTATGACTGTCTTTTAGTTTTAAACTACACAGTGGAGAAGAAGGAAAGCAGAACTGACCACGTAATTTGACAAGGCCATTGCAGAGTGGAAATGTCAGCCTCTTTTAAAAGTTATCAAGACTTCAAGGTGGTGACTGCAGAGGATCATGGCACCTGTGGCACCCCAAAAATGTAGAGTCCAGTGCTCCAGGTCACATGCCCATGAAGCCAGAGAAGTCAGAAAGAAGAGTAAGAAACTGATTTTAGGGAGAATTGCTTTCAGTTATCTGCATGACCCTTTGAATTTCTATTGTATTTTTTATTGTAATGGTGTCAGAAACTGTAAAGATTTTACTATCCTTAATATGGTATGGACATTTTACAAAAAATGATATATAATGTAATTTTTACTTTTTAGTTTCATATGGTTGCTGAAATGGAATCCGTGACCCATAATATTTCTCTAGAACTGAAAATGACAGTCCTTCATATTTCACAGCCAAAATATCTTCTAAATAAAATTCAGTAAGTACTTAATTTAATGCCAAAGCAGTTTCATAATGATCACAAGTCTTCATTTTACACTTGGTTGGAAAATGTTAAATTCAACTAAAACAAATATATAATTAGGGACATTTCTTCCCTCTCAGTTGATTATAGGACATGTTGATTATTAAACTATGACACAGTGTAAAGTTTAAGCCCTGTTCAAGTCTGTTATTTTGGTGTCTTCAAGTATACTTATCTGTGTTTACATTCTTTACATCTTGTAACACTTGGTGATCTTACCGTAAACCCCTATCCTCGACTGAAAGTTGACATACACCATGTCATAAAAAATTGAACTTAATATTTTATTATTATAAATTTTATTTTTGTGAATATTAAATAGTTACCTACAATTATGTGTTACTTCATTCATGTCACAAAATAATTGTGAAAAAATTAAAGCCAGAAAAATGATTAGAGTAGTTTATTCATCAAAAAGAGCCAGAATAAAATACAAAATTAAGAATGCAGAACCAGTTTTCTGCAACTATGAGTCTGTTCCTATTTTGTTTGTTAATTTATTTTGTTTGTAGATACAGAGAACAGACTGACAGCTGTCAGAGGAGAAGGGATCAAGGACCTGGGTGAGAAGTTTAAACAAAAACAACACATATATACATATTAATATATATACATATATACATGTATATACATTTCAAGAAAAACAAGGTATGGTGACTACCAGAGGGAAGTGGGAGTGGGGGAGGTAGAGGAGGGTAAAGAAAGGAATGAATGGTGATGGAAGGAGACTTGACTTGGGCTGGTGAACATACAATGCAATATACAGATGATGTATTCCAGAATTGTACACCTAAAACATATATAACTTTATTATCTGATGCAACCCCATAAATTCAATAAAGAGGAAAAATAATACAGAGCCAGGAAGAGCAAGGAGAAGAGTCAAGGAGAGGGAGGAGAGGCTGCAGAAGGGAGGTGGTGGATAACAGTGAATACCCCAGCTAATTATACTAGCTAATTAATTGTGGATGATTATCATGTACAATTCTGAAACTGCCAATATTCAAAGTATCATAATAAAATGCAATAAAACTATTTTGAAGACACCCCATATTATGAATTTACCATAGTATCCCATTTTCTAAGTAGCTTTTGCAACAAGACAGGGTTAGAAGGCAGAGAATAATAAGCTAAATATATAGCTAACTTTCTTTTTTGAATTAAATCATTTGTGTTAGTGTTTTCTAAAATTCAGGTTCAATTGATATTTGTCATTTAATATTTGTCAGGGGGGAGAGAGAGATAGAGAAGTGCTGATTTGTGGTTCTACTTAGTCATCATTCATTGGCTGATTCTTGTATGTGCTCTGATTGGGGATAGAACCCACAACTTTGGCATATCAGGATGATGCTGTAACATTGAACTACCCAGCAAGGGCCAAAAATCTTCTACTTTAATGCCATATTAAGTAACCTTTGAGAAAAAATTCATGGGCTATTTTTTTTCCTTCAGTTCTCGCTTCGCCAACCTTCTCCTTTTATTTTCTTATTCCACTTATCACACTTTGAAACTTATATTCATGGTTAACTATTTGTGGCTTAAAAGTTGGAGACAGGAAAAATTCTTGCCAGACAATCACATTTTAAAATCAGCTTTATGTAACACAGTTTTCTCTTTATATCTAGTTACTTCCTTGTTTTAAGTATATTATCTATATATATTTTGAAGCATCCCAAATTAGCATATTTAAAATTATTTGCATTTTCTAGCTGCTTGTCCTGGAATACTTTGTATGTATTGACCACCTCATATCTGAGTACTTACTACACTGAAAATTCGGTGCTAGAAAGTAGGCCTATAAATATGTGATTTTACACAGAACAAAAGTAGAATATGGTGCTCATGGTGGGATATAAAATGGGAGTAAAAACACAAAAATAATGCAATCCATTATAAGTGACAAATAAGTGGACAGAGACAAAGTAACCCAGAACTTTAAAAGGAGACAACTATGTACCAGCATTACCAATAGACAGTTCATAGAGGTTTGAGGCTAACACTTGCATTTTTTTTTAAAGAAAATGTCATTAAGTAGAGAGAAGGGAAGTCAGTTCTCTGGAGAGAAGAAGTGATGTGATTGAAACTGAAGAATAGAGAACATGGGATTTCTGGACATGGATGGGTGAGTAAGTCGTATAAATCTAAAGGAGAATGCTCCACAGCAATAATAGGGAACTAATTTGGCACACAGGAAGGACTTTTGTTAGACTAATTACCATGACAAGTATTTTGTAGAGAATATGAAGCCTTCAAATATTGTAAGATTGATGTAGTTGTATTATTCCCAACTGGTGTTTCTTAAAAAGTAATGCCATGGAGGTAATGGTGTGGAAGAGGAATTATGATGGAAAAACTAGACACTGCAGCTCTTTCCTCTAGGAAGAAAAGCCAAAGAAATTAAAAACTTGGGAGGAACTGTCGGGTAGGGCTGTGATATTAACAATAATGGAAAGAAAGGAGAAAAAAAAAAAAGACAGTGATTAACAGAATGTGATTAGCCAGAAGTTTGGGGAATATATTACCTTACTGATCAGAAAAGTATAATGAAATTGACAGAACAAGAATACTCAAAATTACAAATTATACTTCATTCCCAACCCCATATTTAACGTCCAGAACATACTTTGAACTCAAAGTGAGGATCCATAATGTACACGTGGAATTCTCCAGCAAATGTTTGGAGAGGCAGAAAAAACGATGAGCGTGGGGAATGCTGAATGTAGAATCACTCATATATAAATTACACTGGAAATAAAGGCAGGTGCACATTATGGTAAAAGTTTACCATTAATAAATGGGAACAAAAATCTGTGCTATGGTCCCAGAGCAGTAGAGCATGACTAGCAAACTAAAAGAGTACAAAAGATGAATGGAGCATATGAGGCAACCTCTGGTGTCATGTTGACTGGTTTCCAAGATGAGCTCCACCACCTCTTAGAATATGGCCTTATACAAATTACTCAACATCTCTGCATCAGTTTTATCATCTCTAAAATGGGGATAATATTAGTAACCCTGTCATAGAGCTGAGATTAGACCTAAATAAATGCTGAAGTACTTATGTAGCATTCCGAACAATGTCAAGCTCATGGAAACAGCTTAAGAAATTCTCATTATAAGGAAAAAGTAATTTCAAAAGGTGAGGCATTGGCATCAAGCAAAAATATACATTCTTTTGTAATCATGGGTAACTCTTCACTTCATTTTTTTTATTAAGCTTCAAATTTCAACCACAACTTTTACTTCTTTTTTGGAAAAGAAGCAAGAGGAACCTACTTACTCAGCAATGCCAGCTAAGGAGAGGTAGGCAGGGTTGGGTAGTAAATTCATTACATAAGATAATAATGAACATTTACAATTTTTTATGCATCCCCATAGCACTTTTTTCTTAGCCATCTTCAATATAACACATGGTGGTCTAATTGTTCATTTAGTTTGGTGCTTTCTTGAATATTTTCCATTAAATTTCCAGGTTTCAAGTTAGCGGACCTATTGCTCTGGCTAGATATAACTTGACCTGGTGAATATACTTGAAATTCTGAATATAATGAATGAATATAAGGGATTTTGTGTTCCTTCTCCTCCTTATTATGAGAATTAATTCATATAATAGAATTCATTGATCATCTGTCTCACAAAAACATCAAACAAACCAGCATTACTTGCATAAACACCATGGATGAGACATTGAATGATTGCTATAAAAAGACATAGAATTTTGCATTTAATCACTGCCAAGAATGTATATTCCTGTGGGGAAGATAAAATAAACTACATACATATGAAATAACCATAAACATTTAGATAAGAGCTTGTCAATGATAAATTATCTCAAACATACACACAGTTTACAAAGAAATAGTTAAATAATGGGCAAAGAGGAGAAAACATATCATGTTTTGAAGTGTTTTTAATATCATTTTGACAGAGCAGATGGGTCTTAGTTTGGCCTGAGAAGTAAGATTAGATCTGATTGGACAGTAAGAAGAAAAGAAGATGGTCCTAATAATCTAACATAATGTGATAATCTAACATAAATGTGATCATTAGTCATGTATTTCTCAGAGGAAGATTTTTCAAAAAATCACATAATCTCATCAAAAAAATTCCACATACCTTTGAAATTAGCACTCTATCCACTCCTCATCAAAACAAGAACACTTCATAATGTCTTTAATTAGTCTACAATTGTCATTACATTAAAATCAGGTACCTGTTTGGACAATAACAAATAGATGCATGCTTGTTTTTCTGCAAAATGTCAAAAAGTTAACATAAAATAGATTTTAATATGTTGATTATTTAAACCCATTCATAGCCAAATCTTCACTTCTCATGATCCTGACAAAACCTAGCTTTTGTTACCTCCTCAATCTGGAGATTTCATAGTGTCAATAATAATGAAGTTTTCTTGATGCACAGACAAGAAAAATGAGTGAGTTGTGCTCATATAATTTTTCAACTTGCTACAAATTAGCACTGGAAAAATACTCCTATAGTAAGTTCAACCTCATAAAACATAAACTCATTTAGTCCTGTCAGAGTCTCATTCTTTGGCCTGTCGGTGAAAAAACTGGTGATCACTGCTGAATATATTTGTGTATTTTAATTGCTATTTATCTCAAAAGCTTTTACTGTGTATAGAAACAAAAGAAAGCAATTAAAATATCATCAGAGGCTGGCAGAGCAGAGCAGTTAGCTATTGTCAGCAGCAAACTATGGGACGCAATTAGGAAGAGGAAAAGGCCCATGGTCCAGTAACCATGTGACAAAGATATCAGTGTAAGGATCCTTATGACCTAAGGTTGCAGAGACTTTCCGTACTGTTTGCAGTTTGTGTGGTATGCAACCTGTATGTGTATCTGCATGTATATACCTACATATACATACATATTTTAACCATGGCAGCCCCTTAATATCTGCAGGCAGTTCATTTGAGCCATTCAGTTTTAATAGGAACACTTGAACAAATTACAGGAAAAAAAAAGATTAACTCCTTTTACTCTCCAGATAACCTCTCAAGAATGAGTATGTGATGTAGGAAATGGCAGTAATTGGAAAACTGTCTCCAAGATAAAAGTATCTCTTGATTTTTAACTCACATTGAATACTTTATATATTGATTTATATTACCAGAGCTAATATTTCTGAGTAACTTGGGGAACCAAAATCATTTTGATAATTTTTTAAAAGACTTATTTATTTATTTTTAGAGAGGGGAAGGGAGGAAGAAAGAAAGGGGGAGAAACATTAATGTGTGGTTGCCTCTTATGTGCCCCCAACTGGGACCTGGCCTGCAACCCAGGCATGGCCCTGGATTGGGAACTGAACCAAAGACGCTTTGGTTTTCAGGCCCACACTCAATCCATTGAGCTACACCAGACAGGACCTTTTTTAAAATTATAAGTGTGTAGTGGTGAAGAAACGTGACTACTGGTATAGTTCGGTGTTTCCACCTTGATCTGTGTTGAGATAAGAGAAGTTTTATTAGTGTTGTTTTATACCAACAGTGCAAATGCCAATACAATTATTCCAAGATAAAAGCTGAACATATTAAAGGGTATTCAGCACTTTGCCTACTTCATAATCTTTTCTGATGTTTAAGTTTGCACTTATTCTAGACCAATTCAAGCAAATAGTGATTATTTTTAGTTTCAAATTAGTAACTAGTTCCATAAAATGCCTTCTTAAAACTTTCATTAGTTTATAACATAGTGTATATACGATTCAATAAAAAGAGATTATGTATACACCAATCCAGTGATCTTAATTCCAGGCTTCAAATTGCCTGTAGAGTGAATACTAGGTTATTGGGCCTCAGGGACCAGTAACAATGAATGCTAATAATGAAAGGACACAATAGGGCAGCTGCGTGGGGACACAGAAATATCAAAACAAAATTTATACTCTATAATTGTCAACATTGTTAGAGAAAATGAAATTATCTTCATTATATTTTCTGTTATGTTTTATTTACTGACAGTCTTTGAAAAGCTATGCCCCTCCCCATTACGCTTTCTTGATCTTATTGTGTTTAATTTGTATTTTATTTGTTTTATTTATGAAATTGAACTTATCATATGTAATTTTATTTTATGTAAATGGTACTCTTTTAACTTTATTACAAATACTGTGTTAAGACATTCTGTATTTTTTTCTGAGAAAAAAATCATAACCTTGTTAAAGGTTTCTTTTCACATATTTACTTTTTAAAACATCAATATATTATGTATGCATGTATGTATGTATGTATTTATTTTAACTTGAGCCAGTGAACACCATTTCATGTATTGGCTCTGAACCATGTATGGATGCTCACAAAATTCCAGATTTTTGAATGAATGACTACATAGCATTCAGTTAATTTTCTATAAATATATTGATCTTAGCTAAAGTTTAATAATTTTTGACCTGACACAAGTTCAAGATTTAATAGCACTTGACAAGGAACTGGAGTCTAGCTAAGCATGTTGCTAGCTTAGTAAATCCACATTAAAAAAAAAATAGAAGATTCACTCAGCAACATCTTTAAAAGCCAAAATGTATCAAGAAAATGTCTCTAGGGGTCACTGACTCTCTCTTAAAGTGGATTGTGATAATACCACAAACAGAACTGAGACCAAGCTTGTAAAGTGATTTTGGATTCACTCTAGCACACACACACAGAAAGAAGATGAAAGCCCCAGAGATATGTAATATAGTAGGATGGAATAAACATATGCCTTGAAATATCTTTAATTCAAATGTAATTCAACTCCTCTCATTCATTAAAAGAAAAACGTCAAATAATAGAAACAACTAGGTAAAGGACAAATAAAACATTTAGCCTTGACTCATCTAACTTGCTGGTATGTAAACTCAAAAATAGATGGTTTGAAAAACATATAGTCACACAACTCAATAAATAACTGATTGAAATGATGGAAAAAATCTTTAAATGGAGGCTTATTTAGGGATGTTTACAATGAGATATTTCTCTTTGATCTGGAATTGTTCTGACACGGGAATGCTAGGTAAGTGCCACTCTTGCAAATATCTCAACTGCCAAATCTTTAAAGTGCTGGTGTTTATTTTAAGTTTTTCCTTCAGGCTTAAAGTCTGCAAAACACATGTTATCCAGGCGTATTGTGTTATTTGACCCAGACATCTTTTCCCTCGGTAATTTAATTAGTCATGAAGGAAACTGCAAGCACTCAAACCAAATCTTCGTAAAATAAAACCGAATCTGAAATGAAATAGAAAATGCAATCAAGTCCATTTCAACTCAACTCCAAACAAAAGGTAATAAATGGTCATTACAGTTTTGCAACTCTTGTCAGCCTGACCGAATGCCCAGCTCTTGGGTGAGCAATATTTTCTAGTCTGAAGCCTGTCGAGGTACCTGTCTACTTGCATAACAGGCTTTCCATACACAGTATGTCTCAACCCAGGACTGCTTAACTCTTTAAATGTTAGTTAGTAATGATGGGGTTTTCAGACATTAGTGCCAGGATTATTGACAGATGTTTTGGGGCTCAAAGCATGCTACATCTACCACTGCTGTTAAATCTTGGTACTCCATCTAAATAGTTTCTACTATCTTAATCTTCATTTTTCTCTATACTGATTGCTTTGCATGGAATTATTCACCTACCTTATCTGTTTTCATTTTGTCTCTCCTTTGAAAACTTGTAAGTTGAGAAGTTAATATCCCCTCACATGTATATGACTTTTATATTCATATGTTAACTGCCTTCTTACATATTCTCATATTTTCCTATGAATAACATTTCTGAATGGTTGCAACTTTCTCTGATAAAATATGCATTTAATGCCTTAGCAGATAAATGGATTATATTTTTCTCTTCTCAAAGAGTAGACAGACATATACAAAAACAGAAAGACTGAACTGCAATAGCCCACTTGGGGCTTTGCTCTTCCGCACATTTTTTATAAAAAGTTATTCTGCCCTTTAATCCAATAGGAACATCACACACATACACACACAGCCAATTCACTTGTGACCATTAGTTCTGTGGGAACGTTTGTGACAGATGATTACATGATTTAATAGTATGTCATATTTACAAATTTAGACAAGTTTATTCTCTGAGGTAATAAACTTATTTGTATATTATTTAAACTTTTTGATTTTGGCTGGCAGAGCAGGTTAGAAAGGACATTAAGAAGTGTTAATGACATAAATCCTTAATGCAGGCATGCATTGAGATTTTTAAGTAAAATCCTACAAAATCTTAATAATTTGAAATATCATTTTTAATTACTTTATTGTGTTCAATTACAGTTGTCTGCATTTTCTCCCCACCATTCCCCCCCACCCCAGCCAAACCCACCTCCCTCGCTTTCTGAAATAGCATTTCTTAAATACCTTACTTTTCATGCCAAATATGCAAATTATGGCATATAGTGAGGATGCATGGTCAAAGTATTTAAGCTTCTGTGGGAGCACATGATATTCTACAAAATAATTCACAATTAAGGATAAAGGTAAGCAAAACTACATAGTAAGCTTTCATTATATAGAATTTATTTTACAAACAAGAATGAGTTAATGAAAACATATTAAATTGCTAATTTTCTTCATAAAGAAACATTTTTTCTTAACAATTTGCCTCTATAGTTCTTTTTTTTATCTGTGCACACACATTATTAGCCATTATTTGATTCCTCTAGCCCTCACCTAGATAAGAATGTAAATATTATTTACCTAAATTTTTCATTTAAAAAGCTCTGGCTGAGTGACTCAGTTGGTTGGAGCATAGTCCCACACACCAAAGGGTGTGGGTTCAATTCCCAGTCAAGGCACACACCTAAGTTGTGTTTGATTCTTGATTGGGGCACATACAGGAGGCAACCAATCAATGTTTCTTCTTCATATCTCTCTCTCTCCCTCTCTCCCTCCCTCCCTCTCTCCCCCTGCCTCTCTCTCTCTTTCTCTCTATCTCTCTCGTCAATAAGCATATCCTCAGTTGAGGATTTTTAAAAAAGGCATTCAGCTAAAAAAATGTAACTGATGGCAACTCACACCCATATACTATTCTAGATGTTAGTGTACCAAAGTCAGTATGGGAAGCTACTTAATGAAATCAGATACATTTACCCTTTGAGGAAAAGGTTAATCCAGTGCTAAGATTTTGGGGGATCTGAGAAATGGTCACTTTTTCATGAAATACACAAACCCTACAAACTGTTCATTTACTACTGATAACTGATGGGGATTCACTAGGAGATAAAATTTTGATGGATATAACAAGTAGATTTCAATTCATACTGGGGTAAAAATTATGAAAAAATGGAGCTATTTCCTTGGAGCAAATTTAACTCTGAGGAAGAAATATATCACAGCATACTGTGACTGCATGGTTCTACAGAAAAAGGACAAAGGGACAAAGTAAGTCTCTTAGAAAAACAAAAACAAACTTAAAATCTGCTTCTATTAATTATGATTTAGTATTTGGATATATTTTAGATATAAAAGACATGTATAAGACATTTTTCCTTCTTGGTTTGACAACTGGTAGGATTTCCAAACATTGATAAAAGCTATATATTATTGGTAATTAACTCCAAATAATGTCAAATAATTTTGCTCTTAAATATTTTTCTCTATCAATATTAATTGCACATAGTTAATTTTTAATAAATAGACATTTTATGATAAATTAGCCTTTTATAGTTTGCCCATTTTTTCCCATTTGCTTCTATAACCAATTTTGTAGAAAAATCATTTTATAAGGTTTAATTTTTATATTCTAAAGTTATATATTTTCTTCTTATATTTAACAATGCCTATGGGTATTAACACCTGATAATTAAATATCCCTAAGCTATTGACTATGGAATTGAAAAATCATAATTTTGACCTTAAAAATAAGGAATGGAAACACCGGAGTATTTTTAGAACCTTTTATTTCTTTGTGTTAGTAAACATGATGTATTATTGAAAAGTTCCTTTGATCTCATGCATTTTTTATTAAAGACTTTTATATTTAAAATAAATCTCCCAGATCTCAATCTGCTGAAACCATATTTTATATCTCAGGTACATGGTAACTGGAAATTCTATCTAAAACATCACAAAACATTATGTATATTTATATGCCCAACGTAAGCACTGATACAGCCAGTTTTACAAATGGCTTAGTCACTGTCATATTTATAGCAGCAAAATTTGACAAAGAATATCTAATAGAAAATGTATATTAATTAGAATCCATACTCTATCATTTCAATCATTTTTCTATTTTTTCACCTTTTAACAACTACTCATGATAAAATTCTGAGCAAATCAGAAAGAGCAAGGAATTTCTTCAATTTGATAAAAGCATTTATGAAAATTCTATGGCTAACATAATACTCAATGACCCCTAAAATTGGAAAAAATGTGAATTTTCAAAAATACTGGAGCACTTAAAGATATAACATGTGTGAAAAAATCTACAGCTAAACTTTTTATTTAGGTTGATTCAATATACAAACACAGGTAGAAAAAGAGAAATATTATACCTCGATGGTTAGGTGTCTGTGATTCTAGAGCCAAATAAAAAAGAACCATAGAAATAGGCTTAGCTAAGTTAATATTATGTTTACTTAACATTTTATGATAATATTTTCAAAGGTCAAATACATATTGCAATGAGAGGAAATTTACCAGGTTTGACTTTAATTTCTTAAGATTTGATTTCCAGGAGCCAAGTACATAGAGCATCTAAAAGAGCATCTCAATTTTTAGATGACCCACATTGGTGGCAGAGTTTAAAAGATCCTACAAGAATAATCAGAAAGTTTCTTTACTGCGATTGTCCATTAGAATCACCTGGAAGCTTTTAACGTCTATTAGAATCTGGCCCTAACTGAAATCAATTAATATAGATTATTGGGGCGTTGGGCCAGGGCAAAGGTAGTTTAAAAGCTCCCTGCATGATTGTAATTTTCAATTAAGGTTAAAATATTAACTAATGCTGGATTGTAACCTTCTACTTTAACCTATAAACTTTTGACAGACTCAGAGCTGATAATATTAGAACAAAGATTCTAACAACTGATATTTCAGACCAAACCTTAGGAAACTTTTAAAGCCAAAGCATCTTTAATGCCCCCAAGGGAAAGAGTAAAGATGAAAAGAGCAAATATATATTGCATCGGGGCTGCATAAGTTCTCTCCAGCAATGCCCCACACAGCTGGCTGCCATGTTCAAAATGGCAAAAAAGCAGAAGGCAATTTGAGCTAGAGGAAGCTTGCAGTTGGGTGAGTCTTAATCACATTTTCCTGTTGTCCTCCACTCAGACATCCCTCACTGTCCTGTTAGTGTTTTACAAGCTAGCAGAGCCAAGATAAAATTGTGTCTGAAATCTTATTACGTTTACCCTAATTTTCCCTGAATCCTTGGCTAAATAGTGCCTCCCAAGACTGAAAAGTAGCCTGATATATATTACCCCTCAAATATTAGCCTGAATGCCAGTGAAAAGGACCACAATTTTACTAAGGTCAGCAATACACGTGTGATCCAATGAAGAAGCAAATGCCCGAAGTATGCATATATTTTAAGAGAAAATAATTGGCCTTAATAGGACTTTGATGACTGGGACTGAAGCCTTATATCTTAGCCCCAAATTCCCCCCAAGTCACCTATTAATAATGCTTTTCTAGTAAATAAACATCAGACCTTTTTACCAGTGCCATTATATTTGAGATGTTTTGTATAAATTGACAATACTAATAAAATATTATTGAATTTACCATCCTCGTTTTTCTCATTCTAGGAAAAATTGACAATAAACATCTTAAAATATACTTAACATAAGGTAAGGAACCTGATTTTCCCATCCTTAAATGTGTAACATACAGTTAAATGGCTCCCGTGTTTCTTAGTCTAACATAGCAATGTTGTGAAGATGCAAGCAATGAGAGGAAAACAGCCCTGTTAAAGACCTGCTGTAGCAAAATGAAGCCGCATGTCTCAGGGATATGACTCTGTCAAAGGGAATAAAGAATTCAGTGCTGAACTTAATGAAGGGGCAGTAGTGGTGCCCACAACCTCATTAGATACTGGTGGCTGGAAGAAACTCCATTTGAGATAAAAATGTTACCCCATTAATGACCATGTTTTTAAAAGCTACTTCGAAATATGGAGTCAGCAAGACTCGGAAAATAGAATGAGTTTTAATGTCAGAAAATTCATCCAGCTGTTTTCATCTTTCCACAAATGTGCTGCGGCCTTGAGATTCCTAACTATGAAATGGAGATATAATATTAATTGCATGATAGGAATTTTAAGAACTTTACATAGGCGATGAATGAAACTTGTCACAATATTTGGCATGCAGTAAAACTCAATAAATAGTGCCTACTCTTCATGTTCACATTTTACTTCCCTTACTTAAGTCCATTTGGTTCCTCTGCTGCTAACATTCAGTCTAAACCAGCAAACATTATTTCGCTAAACTGTTTTAAAAGCCTACTAAAACTGTTCCTTATGTTCCCTAGACACATAGTCATTTTGCCCTATAATTTATGGATAGAATGTTTAAAATTGTCCAGTTTTTAAATTGGAAATCTGATTCTCTCACTTCTCTGTTTCAGATCTATGTAGCCACACACAATTTACCTGAGCACCTAGACATCACCACATAGTCAAGCTGTAATCAAGAAGCATCTCGCACACAGTTACGGCTTGCTTTCATTCCAACAAAACAAACTTAGTGCCTTAAATCTAAAAATCATATCGACAGCCTTATTGGCTCAGAAACTGGCTTATAATTTGTCCTGTTCATTAACCTTTGTTTTTCATTTCTTTCTCTTCATAGGCATGCCCCTTACTGAATACCTGATTGCTTGTTTGCACAATGCAGGCCTCACTCTGGAAACCTGTCTGCATCACTCTCTCCTGAACTGAGACTTCACAATTTAACTAAACAACTGTTTTCTCAGGACTAAATAATTGATTCAGTGAAATGTGGAACAATCTATCAACTGCACTTCTGGAATGTAAAACTTTATTATTGAAAAGGCAGGGCTATAGGGACCAAAGTTCTACCACCATTAAATTGGTTTTTGGGGGGATACTGATTTTAAGCAGTTTATTAGGAAACAAAAGACTTGATGGGGGAAAGTTTGACCTTGTCCCTTGCCTACCCAAGAGATTCAGACAGAAACAAACCTCTTTCAGGAAGGAAATCTTAGCATGATCCCCTTAGACTACTTTGAATTAAGGATGGAAAACAGGAGATGACACACCTTTGTCCAGGGGAGCCCCTTCTCCAACTTAATCTGAGACACTGTAAAGTTGGTTCCTCTCTCTATCACCTGATTTTTACCTCTCATCAGACCTGTATTTGTTATGGTTCTCTTTCTTATTTGTTGGCCATGCCTTTTGAAACTTCTTGTCAAATTTGTCACCTCTAGGATACAACAATCCAGAATGATGCTGCTTCAGGGATTCCGTCCCATCTCTACTTTAGAAGAATCAGCCAAAGTCCTCTCTTTTCCCACCCTGGATTCCATTCCCTTGTCCTTCTTAGATTAGGCCAAAAAGATTTCCATTCCCCTTATAGACAGGTACCGTGGCACCTGTCATCAGAAAGCAGTTACTGAAGATAGATATTAGTCCTTCTCATCCCTAAACAATTTCAGGGACAGAGGTCTCACAGTGAGATATGAGGCAGGATAGTAAGAATCTAGGAAATTCCTTGACAAGTGGAGTCAGAGAAACTGAGACCAGATAATTAAATAAGGCTGAGCAATTACCAGCCTGCTAATAAATCAGAAGACCTTATCTTCTCTAACCAAGGACAATTTGTAACAGAGGGTTTATCCCTCTCTCTCCCAAGCAGAGAGTGGGCAGCTTAAATCACTCTAGTCCAGAAGAGAAATAACAGAGACCCAGTTAGTGCCATTAGTGCCAGCCAACCCCCAAATGAATAAAGGCAAGGGGATAAATAACAAAAACCCTTGTTAGATGACAAGGGCCCAGAAACCTTGAAAAGGGTGTTAGAGTAGGCACTTGGTTAGTTATTAACAAAAGAGGAGAGAAAACCTAACCCAATATCTGGTTAAGCCTGATTAAGTAAGAAAAAACAGCTTTGCCATCACCTGGGGAATGATCTGAGGTCCGTCTACCAAACAGAACAGAAAGAGCCACTGGGCAGGAAGGACAGCTTTTCGGTTAACTCCAAGGAGTCCACCTGACTAACTTGGGGGAGGGGAATGGATTCCACACACAGATTCCTTTCATTAAGAAATAATACAGGCTCGGTAGGAGCCAGATGACGAAGCAGAACTATGAGGCAAGCCCTGTAGAAGCCAAGTGGCAACCGTAAACGGGGACGGTGCTAGCCTGAGAACAGCTGGAGGAAAGGTTGAATAGTAGGAATGCACAGGTCCCGAAAAGGCCAGGGAAGAGATTAGGCAGAGGAAGGGGAACAAGTTCAGGAAAATCCAGGAAAGAGCTTGGATAGTTTGAAAGAGAGCCTGCTCTTTCCCAAACCCAAGGAAATGTGAGGAAGCTTAACAAACACCTCAGGGCAGCCGCTGCCCTCTAGCCTGCCCTCTCCCTTCCTCTCTGAGAGTGTACTGTCACTTTTCATGTTAGTAAACCCTACTACTATCACTTAAAACTCCTCCAATGTGAGTGTCCCTGAAATTCTTTTCCCACAACCCTGCAGAAGAGCCTATTTCCTCTAGTAACACAGCTGAACAGGAGGTGGGAGATGAATAAATGAACACTTATTGTAGTATGCCAATGAGTTATGGGGTGATTTGCTATGCAAAAATCATGTACATATATACAAGGTCTGCCCAGAAGGTATCCAGCCATGTAATATGAAAAACACATTTACTTAAGAAGATACAAGAAACATTGTACATAGGACAATGACACCTCAGTCCCCTTCAAAGTAAGCACCTTGGGACCTCACACAGTTCTCCCAGTCTCCATCAGCTGCCCATCATATTTCCCTGAATCTCATTAAGGGTCTGAAATCTCTTCCTTTTCAAATGTTATCTTAGTTTTGGGAAAAGCCAGAAGTCACAGGGCACCAAATGTGGGCTGAGTCACGTGGATGATTTGATGTTTCACCAAAAAACTCTGCACAAGACATGATGCTTGAGGGGGTATGTTGTTGTGATGAAGCTGCCAATCACCAGTTACCCATAGCTGTGGCCTTCTGAACCATCCAAATAGTTTTCGTTGAGGAATGTTTAAGCTTAAAGCAAAATTTGATGCAGATTCATTGCTCTACTCTCTCAGTCATTTTGAATGTGACAACCACACAGTACATGTGCTCACTCAGTAGCATCTACCACCCCCACAGACTAGTATAATGAATCATCATTGTTCACGCATACACATTCCAGTCCACTGTCCTTGACTGCCAGGCTACACTGACATTGCACAAACCATTCTTGTTATATTAACAATGGCTGGACATTTTCTCATCAGACCTCATATGTGTATGTGTATTTATACACACATATATGTGTACGTGTATTTGTGTGATGTATGTAAATATATGTATATCACTTAAAGTAGGAAAACCAAAGTTTGCCAATTACAACTAAGTATTAAAAATTATTTAATTTGATAGGAAATTCTCCTAAGAAGGCTGTATATCCTGGGAAGATGCATTTTGTGAAAAGTATATAAACTCATTCTTATCCCACTATGTTTTTTCCCTCAGTCCAACCTCAGAACTAAGAATAACCAAGATAGAGACAAAATGACCAAGACAGAAACTCTGCCATTGTAGTTACAAACCTAGTCCTGTTAGAGTTGCGGTGCTGCGTGGTCTTCTTAAACCTTGGTGATCCTAGTACTGACTTGAGTTCTTTCATTGTTACAGATTTATTCATGACATGATTTTATACAACTAAAATGGAGATATGATTTTCCATCTTCATGCAAACAGGAGTTGCATGAATCCCAAGTGAAAGAATTAGCGATTAGAAAGCACCTACTTTCTCTTACAGCATTTGAGTTTAGATTGTCTTGGTAGTTACATAACAGTCCCACATCTTCACGTGTTATAATTTAATTTATTAAGCCTAATCACCCATACACTATTCCCAAATGACTTTATTTTTAATGCTTACTTTCTTTGGGGGGGGTGCATGGGCTAAGTGAAGTATATAAAATTTTTCTAGTGAACATTGCACTGCTATATTTATCTCACTGTTTTAGGTTGTTTTATCTTCTGTGATGTCCCTGTGTGGGAGGTGTCTTAATACAAAGTCTATCACTCATTTTTTTGAATTTTAAATTTTCTGATATTTCATATAAATATTCAATCAGCATAATGCCAGTGGTCCTCAATACTGGAGTCTTTCATAAAACACTAGACTGAGTAAATCCATACATGAAGCCCTTCACCACATATCAGCAGCTTAGGACTTATCAAGTATTATTGGTTTAAACTGCTTAAATAATTAATTACATATTTACTTCTACTTTCCTGCAGTAGTCTATGAGCTGATCTTGGGGGTTTAGAGATTTTTGCCAGTGTTAAAACTAAATGTTCTCAAAATTAAAGATAGATTATCTCTTCAATTATAAATCTCAGAGATAATTCATTATCATTTCTATATATTTTTGTGCAATCAGTCTATGCAATGAAGAAAATGAGAATGGGATTCACATTATAATACAAAGTGAAATGGTTAGTTTTTCAGATTCATAGTGTAGATCATGGTTATTTTCTAAATAGTGTACAGTAAACATTTATATTCCTTATATCACTACACATTAATTGCAGGTAAAAATAGAAGTAATAAACTATTAAAAATGTTTCAAATGAACAAACGAGTTTGTGCTCTACTCTGGTGATAACTAGGAATGGTGAGATGGATTGCAATAATGATGAGTCTATGATCGTTACAATGGATCAAAAATGATCCTCAAATATCTAACAAGTTTTTACTGGAACAACAATGCATTGTGTTATTAGCTCAGTTCACAGAGATACATACTTTTAAAAAGCATTGCATTATTCTTTATATTTAAATAAGGCTCAGCAAAGGAATATATTAGAGTTGACTTGAATATTGATTTAATGAACATCAATAAATAATTATCATAAAATATGCATAAAATCTCTTTTTATAAAATGCACCATGAATTTATTAAGAGTCTTTAGTATAAGTATGCATGAGCAAATAACTATTGTCTATAAACTGATCTTTGAAAGATAAATGAGAGATTTGTTAGCTTTTTGCTCCATCTATTAAACTGTTTCTTAAAAGTTTGAAATCTTATCATTTAGTCATGATAGTGAGCTTAAGTTTAAAAAACCTACAAACTTATGAATAGACACTGGTTTCTCCTTGTCTAACTTATTGTGGCACACTTCACAAAACTACTCTGTTTAAATATAAATTCCCTGTGAAAATGGTAAAAGACAAAGCTTATCACACTAAATACAAGAATTTTCAGGAGAAGTAGAGAAATATGCCATGGGTTGGCAACTACCAATAAATGTGAAACACATTGCAAATAAAAGCATCTGGTACTCTCTGCAAATGTGACAGACTTGTGGATTGGGAAGCTTCTTTGTTATTCTCCAGTTTCTGTTTCAGGTAAAGCTATTATTAACATGAAGGAATTGGCTTAAATTTTGATGGAACTTGCAAGACAGATCTGAAATTCTTTAATATTTGTTTCACAAAGCAAAGAGAATTAAAGAATACCAAGAAATAGGTGGTGTCCTTGGGAAGAAAGAGGGCACCCTGGGACTTCAGATATTTGTAAAACATAAACTTGGGCTAGCTAGATCCAATTAACATGAAGGCTTGGAGTACAAGTTAGCTCAGACTCAAGAGAACAGCATGCTCTAAGGAGTCGGAGCTAAAACATCAAAGAAAAACTAGAAATTAGGTAAAATATTAGGATCAATATAAATAAGCAATTGAACAGTTTAAAATCTAACTTATTTTAAAATTATTATTTGTGATTAATAGTCAAGTTCCAACTCCTCATAAATTATTTGAAATCTTTACAGCCTTAAAATGCAAATGTTTTAAAGAATGTTGGGCAGTAACAGCTGGTTAAAATGCTATTCATTGTAGAAAGTCTTACTCAATATCTGCTCTGAAAAGGCAGAAATTGTATTTTTCCCTATTCCTGATACAAGAGTTTTTGCCAACAAAATTCCTAATGAAGGAGACCAGAATTTGCCATCCCAAAACATGCCCTTTGAGGTATCGATTATCTTAAGCTGGTCATTAAAAAAAAACTCAAAAAGAAACTTCATTCCTCCCCCTTTACCTGCCTATGGAATTCAGATGGAAAAACCTGCTTCAGAACAGGAATCTTAGCATATTCACCTTATCACATATGCATTAAGTGTGGAGGACAAGGAGGATCCGAGAAAAAGTGTGTTCCCCTCTCTAGTCCATTGTTTTTGGGTGGCCCAGCCTGAATTTGCTTACCACATGTTTGCTCTCTCTCGCCTCTTTGCAAATTGCTTGCTTTCTTTTTGAAATCCCGGACCCCATCCTCCCTGCTTCTTTTCCTTGGTCCAAAATGACATATAATGTGCTGATATATTCTTGAGGATCTCATATTCATATGGAACACATAATAAATATATAAATGATATGCACACATAATAATTTGGTCATGTTAATTTGATTATTAGTCCAGCCACAAGAACTTAGAAGGGTAGGAGAAAATTATTTTTCCACACTCACACAAATAACATCAGCCATTTATATAATATTATACAGACTATCACAGAAAGGTATATTAATAAATGTAAAAAGTAAATATTAATAAATCATTCTTCATTGTATATTTTACCTTGATAACTTAAATGTGAATGAAATTGATATATACGATCATAGAACTGTAACAACACTTATTCAAAGCAATAAAAATAACTTCTGCATTTTCTAATAATTAAAAGATCTTGCAACACAATTGGTTGTTCATAAAATTTCACTAAACTTATGCTACATGGTCATAAGGCATCGTTTGGTTTTCCCGCTTAATATAGAAAGCACAAAATGCTCCAATCTTCAGAGACACAACTGTTCTTTTGACTGATAATGAGGAGAAGCAGCATCTTGCACCCCAAAAATATGTATTTTGGAAATATTGATTATTTTAAGAGGGTCATATTTAAAAAAATACTCACAAAGAACCTTTGACCCTCTCCTGCCTAAAAGGAATTGAGATAGAAAAACCCGGTTAAAGGAAGAGAGCTATCACCTTAGCATAATCTACACCAAATGTTGCAGACAGGGAGGAACCTAGAAAAATCGGTTAGACTCTCCTCTGTATCCCCTTGTCTGTGGGAGGCCCAGCAAGAAGTTGTTTACCAAATGTTTGCTCCCCCTCATCTATGTGTAAATTGCCTATGTCCCCTCTGAAGTCCAAACCACTACCTCCTTCCTCCTTAGCTCAAAATAACATGTGAGCTTCAACAGCCCCCTTCTTCCAAGAAGGCACACTCTCAGAGAACCCCTGTTTGCACGTACGTTAAAAATTTGGTTATTTTTCCTTGTGAATCTGTCTCATGCCAATTTGATTTTAAGTCAGTCAGAAAACTAACCAAGGTAGAATACAAATTTTTTTTTCTCTCCCACAGTAAAAATAAGAGATAGCATACGGGAGGTATTAAATTAGAATACACGACACTTTGCCCCAAAAGTTGCCTTTGCATTCAAAAAGGAGTTGGACATCTTGTTTTGATTTCCAGACTACAATTTAAATCATTCATCTGTAAACTTATCTTTTCTTCATTGTCACAATGTCATTATTATAGTAGCTATATTTTCTTGATATACACACATACATACACACAGTAGAATTTTACTCAGCAAAAACAAACAAACAAGAAAAATTTGCATTTTGCCACAATGTGGATGGATCCTAATTCTTTGCAGTATTATGCAAAATGAAATAAGACAGAGGAAGACAAATACCATTTGATTTCACTTATATGTGAATTTGAAAAAAATCAAAACAAATGAACAAACAAAATAAAACTCAAAAAGATTCATAGAAACAAAGAACAAAAACAGGTGGCTGACATAAGGCAGGAGGTGGAGGGATGGTGAAGAACATAGCCAAGAGGCGGCAACTTTGCACAGTGACAGATGGTTATTAGAATTCACATAGTGCATACACTGTAAGACATGCAAATGTCAAATCACAATGTTGTACACCTGAAATGTATATGCTATCACATACATACCATACATTAATAGGGAAAAAAAAACTTTCTAGACCAGGGTATACTAAGGAGCATATCAGTGGGGCATCTGTGCCAACTCTGTTCACCTTTCCAAACAGGACTCTGTCCTTTACGAATAAATTAGCAGATAGTAATTATTATTTGCAGTCATGAAATTAACATCTAGAGTAGATAAATCTATTTGTACATTTCCTTTGAAGCCTACAGTAAAGGCAGACCAATAGAGCAGATGGATACTGGGTGGGGCAAAAGTAGGTTTACAGTTGTTCATATGAAAAATAACACAATGACTAATAAAAATATAAGAATAAACTGTGTTTCACATACCTACAACTATACACATAGGTTTGACCAAACAGTATATTGACCATGTCATTGTTTGCCTTGCTATTCAGAAATCCTTGTTTTTATTTTGGGATTTTTCATCTATATCTTAGTTGATCGTGAATGGGTGTATGATACACACAATTTATACGTCTTAAATAAAGAAGAACACTCATATCCAAAAGTGTGTTGTTTTTCCTCTGGACATTAGCAAACTATATCATGTATTGGCAAATCCCATAATTTTATTTAATTAATAAATGACAAGCAGAAGAGATGGGAGAACATTATTGATAAGTAGGTGCCTTCTCATGGTTGCTGCCTAATCTGTTTGTAAGTAATTGGCACTCTGTCAACCTTTCTGTTATAAAAAGTGTTAGAAACAAAATCACATTAATATAAAACTGTTTTGTTTCTCTTGTTAGGGGAAAACAAAAGCAAATCCTTGTTTCCCTGGGGCAATGATAAAATGAATAAATCTGTGTCCTTAATCAGGATTGAGCATAAGGCTGGTCCTTGAATACACTTTGTAGTATCAGACAGAGCTGTTTGGGAGTAAGTACTAGCACTAGTCTTTAATATGTCTTATTTAACGTATCTATTTTTTATTGTTGTTCAAGCACAGTTGTCTCCATTTCCCCCTCACCATCCCCCCCGACCCCAGCCATCCCCACCTCCTACCCTGGATCCCACCCACCTTTGGTTTTGTCCATGTGTCCTTTATAGTTGTTCCTGGAAACCCTTCCTCCTTCCCCCCCATTATGCCCTCCCATCTCCCCTTTGGTTAATATTTTTTTAATTTTTAATTTTTTGTTGAATTTATTGGACTGTCATTGGTTAATAAAATCATATAGGTTTAGCTGTACAATTCTATAGTGCATTATCTGTGTATTGTATTGTATATTCACTACCCAAACTCTTATTTTTAAATGTAAATGGTTTTATCTATTATAAAAGGCCTGATGTTTTTGAGGGCTGAAGATAAGATTTCTCATTTTACTACCTCAGCATGTGTGTTTCTTATTGCATCTTAAACCTCCACGAATCTTTGAATTTTAAGACATAGAATCAACATTCCATATTAAATTTGACTTAAAAATTACTTACATAAATTCCCAGGATTTTTTTTCCTGAAAAGTTAAGAGGTTCAGTAATATTTTACCCTTGCCCTCCCTTTTGATATTTTCTCTTGTTACAAGGATGTGAGAAACACTTTTCTTATGTGTTATATCATCATTTCAGAGACTGCTAAAATTTTAAATGTTTGTAGTGTGAATAATATTAAATGATTAAATAAAATTAGCACCTGTAGAAAAGACTAAAGAGTGTGCATTATGCCCTGATTAGTGTGGCTCAGTGGATTGAGCATTGGCCTGCAAACTAAAGGGTTGCTGGTTCAATTCCCAGTCAGGGCACCTGCCTGGGTTGCAGGCCAAGTCCCACATAGAGGGTGTGGGAAAGACAACCACGCACTGATATTTCTCTCCCTCTCTTTTTTCTCCCTTCCCCTTTGTTTAAAAATAAATAAAATCTTTTAAAAAGAGTGTATATTGTGTCCTCTTCTTATAAAATAATGACTCATGCTGCTCTGGGGCCTTACATACCATGACTCCTTTGTTCCATCATCTCCTGGGACAGAGGCAGTAGACATGTCAATTTGAATGTCTTGACCAGATATTCAGGTTGAGGAGGATGGAGGGAGAAACGGTCAGGTGGTAGCAACACAGGTGCTCCCCCCACATGCAGTATGACTATATGGATGTGCAAAGCTCACAATCTTTACCTTTTAAATGCAAGGTAAACCCGATTTAGCAAAATTGAGGTTGTGAGCAACATTCTAAATTAATTATCTTATTTTTTAAATATAGTTTTTTGTCTTTCATATGAAAAGTAGGAGAGGAATCCAATTTTATTGAATACTTTTTATGGCCCTACTGAACTGTGACTTTAACCAGAGATAAACAATAGCTTTATTTATATTTTAAATTCTTTTGTAAACTCTATTTTCAGTGTAGTAATGAGGATCTTACAACTTCCTACATAGAAGGAAACTCTAAAGTTTTACATTTACCTACTATAAGTGCTTTCTATTAAAAAGAAAAATGTATTCAAAAGTGTTAAAGCCAAGAACTGGAGAATTATAATATTGTTTAAGACTGTATAATATCAAGATAATTGAATTTTAATCCAAAAATCACTTAATGTTTCTAATTAAATTAAATTCCTGAGCAAATTGAATTTTAATGGGATTTACTTTAAACATGATTATTATTTTATTTCTACTGCAATAGTGAAATTAATACAGAGCAAATGAGTATTATCAGATTTAGCATAAATGTTAAACTAATAAACGTTTTTTAAAATATCATGTATCTACTCTGTAGACCAGGTAAGTTGTTATCTAAACATATATTTGGGAGAAAGGTAAATATGATTTTGTATCTAAATTATTATAGTTTAAATAATATAATAAGTTTTTCTAAAACTAAACTGATACTACAAATTATGTGTGTGTGTTACTGATCAAAGGAACACAAAGTTGTGACCCTCTGCAGCCACAAAAGCCAGTCTCCTGAGACAGACACTGATGAGGAAGGGAAAAGGTTTTCTTTTTCCTTTTAGTTGTCACATTCTAGAATGAGATGCTAAGGTTTAAATTGTCATTTTTGCTTGTGTCATCTTTTTTCTCTTTTTAAAATATTATGAATGTTATAGAATATATATGTTTCAGTCATTATCCCCAGTCATTTTAAAATGTTCCTATTTGGGGCCAAGTCAGTACTTTCTTTTTCAACATGTTTCTTACTCTGTCAGCTTCATCCCTTTTCACATAAGTTGTCCTAGGGTCACCATTCTTCTTAGAGCACTGTCTATTTTGGGTGTATCCTATTTGGAATCCACAGCTGATGTTAACTGCTATCGAAAAGTTATTGCTTTTTGTTGAAGCAGACAGAGGTAAGAAATACATATTTTCAAAGAATAAGTTATGATACTCATTTTAGTTTTAACATTTCATAGCTTTTACTTAATGCCTTTATCTTATTCTGAAAAGATACTTTGTTCATAAATCCTTGTTAAAAATAAGGTGAGGCATATAAAAATTTAAGCGTTTACTTGAGCAGAAATTTATTAGAATCAAGCAGCACCAAACTGAAGGTGTAGGAGCCCTCTGCTAATGGCAATCAGCGGAAAGCCTTACCTAGAGAAAGTATGAAGGCAAGAGAAAGAAATTGTATGATTGGCTATAGCTTAAAGTCGATTTGGCTGTCTGCTACTGGTTGTCCTGTGTTTTGTTCTTTGAAAATATTCACTATGAATGTGCAATCAAAGTGTCTCAGATCAATTGAAATATGTTCTCTGATTGTATTACCAACTTGAAACACTGGTTTATTCATCCTACGGTATTTTCAAACATTAGGAAGTTTTTTTCTAATGGTTGTGTTTTATATTTTAGCTATACAAAATATTTTTGTGCTTGCAAAATCCAACTAAGCAATAAGCTGCAATCTGAGATGTCTCATTTGCAATCCTGCCTCTTCCAACCTGATTTCCACCACTCACACCTGATCCTAATCCTAATACATACGTTCCGATGGGTGTCCCCAGATGTGACATGCCACAGACTTCATCCCTTTCTGACATGCATAATCAAAGAAATAGTTTCACTTTTAAGCATAGTTGATGTCATATTTTTATTTTCTATTATATTTATTACTGTGTTCTCTGATTTTTCTCTGTTTAGGATTTCGGGGTTGCTGTAAGGAATTCTTTTCTTTTTCATAATTCTGAGCATCCATAACGCTTAAGATAAACATTAAGGATAATAATTTTATAAAATATTTTTATTAAAGGTAATATTGCAAAATAACACAATCTCTGTTTAAAATGTCTTTTTTCCATAAAATTTGACAATTCTCTACTTCTTACTTTACCACCATAATAACTAGTAGAGGCCCAAGATCAAGAAATTAGTCAAATTGTGACATCAGGGAACAGTAGAAAGTGAAGACTTGGAGCTCATTGGTTGTCTCTAGTTAGGAAAACCATGAGATAATTCTTTTAAGGGCATATTGCCATTAATGGGTAAAGTCTACTAATTATTTTGGAATTATATCATAGAAACAGCAATTTTCCTCTTGATAAACCAGAAGAAAATGCTTGAGGCAAATTAAATTGGTTCTAGCAGTAATGTATAACAGGGAAATTTGTTAAGTCTAGAAAAACATAAGGCACAAAAATTTTTGAAAAATAATACTCATTTTAGGAAATCAGAAAATGCCTGAACAGATCTAATGATACACTCATGGTTTTATTTTTAATTCAATTTATTGGGATGACCTTGTTTAATAAAATTATATGGGTTTCAGAGGTACAATTCTATAATACTTCATCATCTGTATATTGCATTGTATGTTCACCACCCCAAGTCATGTCTACTTTCATCACCATTTGTCCCCCTTTTATCTTCTTTTACCTCCCCCATCCCCCTTCCCCTCTGGTAATCACCATAATATTGTCTGAGACTATGAGGGTTTTTTTTTTTTTTTTTGCTTGTTTGTTTGCTTGCTTAATCCCTTCACCTTTTTCATCCAGCCACTCAACCCCCTTCTCCTCTGGCAGCCGTCAGTGGGTTCTCTGTATCTTTGAGTCTGTTTCTATTTTTTGTTAGTGTATTCTGTCCATTAGATTCCACGTATAAGTGAAATAATATGGTACTTTTCTTTCCCCCAATGGCTTATTTAACTTGGCATATTTTAAAACTGTTTTCTCATTAGCGTGGTTTCTTTCTATTAGGAATCACAATGACTACTTTGGAAGTAACCAAGGCATGAAGGAAATTTAAATGCCTATTACTAAGTGAAAGAAGCCAATCTGAAAAGGCTACATGCTGTCTGATTCCAAACATGTGGCCTTGTAGAAAAAGCAAAACTGTGGAGACAAGGAAAAGATCAGTGATGGTTGGGAGCAGGGAAAGACCAATAGGCAGGGCATGGAGGATTTTTAGGATGGTGAAGACACTATAATGATGATGTAATGTGTCATTACCCATTTGTTTAAGCCCAAAGAATGTGCACCACCAAAAGTGAACCCTAAGGTAAATTATGGATTTTGTGTGACTATGATGTGTCAATGTAGGTTGATCCTTAGTAAAATATGCACCATTCTGGTGATGGATGTTGGTAATGGGGGAAGCTATGGATGTGTGGGAGCAGGGATATATGGGAAATCTTTGTACATGTCATTCAGTTTTATCGTGGACCCAAAAGTGCTCTAAAAATAAAATGCATTACTTAGAAATAATTAAATTCAGAAAAACACTTTAAAATTAACATTTTGAATGTTAAGCAAATACAAAATAGTATTTATACAAATAGGAAAGACATAAAAATCATGATACAAACATGTCTGAAATAAAGAATATTTCTTTATATTATACTTACCTTATACTTGATAACATGTCTGAAATAAAGAATATTTATATTATTTTAGTATCTTGTATATTTCATACTTATTTTATTCCTTCTTTTCTCAGGTTTATCAGGCTTTTCTTTGATTTTATTATATAGACTTTTATTGATTAAAATATTGTTTAATTTTAAATGTTTTTACACATTGCATAAAAAGAATCAGGGTATACATGATTTTTTCTCATTTTGCCTTTAATAGAAACACTACAATGCCTGGTGCACCTTATACACATACATGTAAATTAAATATGTAAATGAAACAGCCCTTTTTCACATGCTTCTATTATATAGCTATATCATAATAAGCCCGTTATTGTACATGTCTCAGTCCTAATGTTCTTCCCATTTTAATTTGAAAGAGAGCAAAGTTCACCTTCACTGTGGCATGATGAGAGGGAGGATGACATCTTTTCTTTACTGAAATTCATGGTAGATTGCTGCCTCTGAGAACAAATGTTCCGAGTCCTCTTTTCTGTTCTCTAATATTAGACCATGAAAAAAATTGACATCGTCCTGATTTGCAAGCCTAGCGAAAGGTTCAAAAAGTAATGTATGCCCTAAGTTTTTTTTTTTTTTTTTTTTTAATCACAGGTTGAACCGAGACTGTGAAGATACCTGCCCACCTGACCGCACTCTCCACCACAGCCTTTCTGTGGAAGGCATCGCTGCCTCTGTACTTAGTGAAATGCACTTCCTTGGCAAGCCAATCCATGTGTCTTAACCGTTGCAGAGTGGATCCACAAAAAGAGCAGCATTTAAAAAATGACTTAATAATTAAATTGGTAATAAAAAGTTTCCATATAAGGAGTATCTTTGAAAATCCTTCATTCAAGAAGAAAAAAAAGTTGGTGCCATGTTTTGTTTTAGTGATGTTTAAGTTGCAAGTGATGAAAAACTCACTTCCAAATGACATAGGAAAAATAGGTAATGTTTCACCACTGAGTCAGTACTTTAATCCACATGAATTGGTCACTGCAATCCCTAAAACAGATTTTCAGACCTATGGCCAAACGGTAGTGTAGCAGACCCTTCTGACTGGTGTGGGCCCAGCTCCCATTTGGAGATGCACAGGACCCACACCCACAGATAGGTTCTCTCGTGGGTAGTTAGATTTGCAATATACTTAGGCTGTTTGGATACTTACTCTTTGCTGAAACCCCCTCACCCTGTGGGTAACTTGCAGGCCCAATATAGCTGGCTGCCTATTCATTTGCTGATGTCCTTCTTCTGTAATGTAATGAGGGGCATTGGCTCCTTTGTTGTAACCAGGATAGTGAGGAAGAACCATCTTTGCAATGTAAGGAGAGGTTAGAATAAAGGCCTGTCATGGCGGAGGCCATGGCTTTTGCTCCTCTTGAGAGAAAAGCCATGCTGTCATCCTTATTCCTCCACCAGACTTGGTAGTCTGTGTGTATGTTTTAATTCATTCATAATGATGTGTACACTACTGGCTGGTGTCCGACACATGACAGTCCACTGAGTTTAGAATCCTCCATTGCACCTACATCATGGGACTCAGGGAAATAGTTTCTAAAGGAAGGGGAACTTCTGGATTGCTGGATTGCCCTGGTTTAGGGACTCGGGATGGAGGCTGTCACTTTGATTACGATTAAACTGCTGTCCTTGGCCTGCACCCTAACTCAAAGATAGACAGTCTTCATGCACGTGGGTAAGGAATGCGAGGCCATTGTAATTGAATCTCCCCGATTATATAGTTTTGCTTTTAAGTGTTGTTCTGTCAGCATCTAGCAACAGCCTTTGTGAGAATCTATTCCCAGTTCCAGGTGCTCTGGGCAGCTCTGTGATGTGAAGACTTTCTTTTGAGTACACTCACTCATTTATTCTTTCTGTCACTGATCGCCCTGGAATATCCCATGAATTCTCTCTGCTGAAGTTGTTATTGGTCAAAGCTCATTCCTAGATGCTGCATAAAAACAAGGGGATTAACCTAAGCAATTTAATGTTAAGAAAACTCAGTTCTACAAATTCCTTTTCAAACCTTTTAAGCCAGCGTGATTGACAACCCCTAGTTCCCAGGCCCCACTGTGATGGCTCAGCAGATAAACATACTGCGGGTGAGGAGTGGGAAATGTTTTCCCGTTTGAAAGTGAATGAATTACTACTTGTTTCATTCTTTTCTTCCCTATAGAATATTGTTTTGAGATAAATAGCAGTGTACCCACATCGATGTGTCTTTATAAAATGAGAAACAGTCCCACACACAAGTGATTCAATACTGACTGCTTGTTGTTAATTATCTTGGTGAAATGGGATAGGTGGATATTGTTTTTAATAGCATTTTAAAATGATTTTGTGGTCACTGGCCTGTTTAACTAAGACTCTACTGACTCGCTGCCTGATGCTCTAAGAGTATTAACAACTATGTAGTATATATGACTTAGGTCTAACATCTTTAAACATTTTAACAGTTTAATGTTTAGCAATTAAAATTATTCATCAGTTTTTGGAATCATCTTTAAATTTTATTTGCAGACTTCATTGCAGTCCTTAGTAGAATTATTGCAATATTATCTTAATTTTTTTCAGTAAAATATTAGAAATGAATATTTCAGGAGGAACTCAGAGAGAGGACAAAACATTGTGAATGTCTCTTCTACACACAAACTTATAAAAAACATTTAAAAATATATGTTCCATTCATTAAGAAAACTCAACGGCTCAGTTTTTTTTTTTTCAGTATAAAAATATAGACTCAAGTACAAAAAGCTTTCCCTTTCCAGTAATTAGTGGCTTTAGGCTTATTTTTATACCACTTTTGAAGCATCTTTGTTTCTTTGTTCTAAAGTAATGAGATGCTCAAGTTTATTCCCTTATTATTCAGTATTTTCTAAAAGGTATTCAGAAAGATTTGCCAGTTACCCTTCCAATGCAAAGCCTAAATTATGAGGATGCAATGATGATGTTTTCTTATTTATATAACTTAGTTTCATCTAATTTTAAAAAGTGCACTCACAGGCAAGCTTTTCATTAATGGTTACTGTCCGTTCTTTCTCTTGAAAAGATAGACTCACCTTATTCAT
The DNA here is from genome assembly GCA_004027475.1 of Anoura caudifer. Taxonomy (NCBI): domain Eukaryota; kingdom Metazoa; phylum Chordata; class Mammalia; order Chiroptera; family Phyllostomidae; genus Anoura; species Anoura caudifer. The sequence continues at coordinate 305,302 of PVKU01000603.1, forward strand.
TATTCGGAAACTTGCAAATATCCAAGTTAGGTAAATCACATTTTACCTGTCACTTGCTGGTTCAAATAAAATTGATGTTTCATGAAAACACTGCACTTTTGCTCACAATTCAAAGAATCATATGAGGTTTTTTTTTGTAAAAGAACTACTTCATGCAGACTTCTTATTTTTTCCTAAAGATTATTAAGATAATTTTTACCAGGAACCAGTAATGAATGACATTAAATCAATGTTAATAATTAATAACTTGTACGTTTAATAAACTTTCACCCAAACCATTCTTAAGTGAAGCAGGCATTTCCCCCCTGGAACTACTTAGGAGCAAAGAATACAACAGCTACGACAAACTGTTTGGTTTCACTGCTTCATACCTGTTAAGCTGCCAGGAATTTTACCCACTACTGTTTATGCATCATCTGTTCAAATGTCAACAGTGAAAACAAAAATATTGTCTTACTATTATAAGGAAAAAAGTTTTGACCTTGCAACCCCTAAAAGTACGGAGCGGACAATCAGGGATTTGCAGACCACATGTTAAGAATGACTAGTCTAGGGAAATTGGCTCTGTCTCTTTGTCCTGGAGGCTCACAATATTGAATGTTGAGTGGGTTTTGTCCCTGAAGTGTTCTTTTCTTTCAAGCATCTCAGCATAATAAAACAGAAGTTTATTCTTTCTGAATCCAAGTCTCATGTGATACGGGAGAAACTCCAGGGTAGTTGTGCTCTATTTGGCAGTGATTCTGGCTGCTTTGTTTATGTTGTATCTCCTCCCCCTACACACTTTCAAGTTTGCTGGGTTAAGGGAAAAGGGTACCAGCGCGATGGCAGTTAAAAGTCTTGGCTCAGGAGTGATACACATTATTTCTTCTAATTATCCATTAGCTAGAATTGATCATATGACCCCAGAGAACTTCAAAGTCATTGGAAATGTAATGTTCTCAGTTCCCAGACATCATGAAGAATCAGATAAGAGCGCTAAACGACTCTATTACACTTCACCATTGTTAAATGTTTTTGGAGTTCTGGTCTGTACCAGGAACTTTCCTGGACATTTTTGATAAGAGATTAAAAGAGGCAGTAGTGGCTTTACTTTGGGGAAATGGAGAGAGAAAAATAATATAGTAAAATGTGATAGACACCCTAATAAGGTAGTACACGCAGTGTTTCACATGCCCCTGAGATGCGGCGTGAGAAGCGCACAGACAGACCCATTGGCTTTGACCACCTGGAAGGGCTGTTAACCACAGGAGAAATATCTGTGAAGCCACAGTGACTAAATGGGATTCTAGTAAAATTAAAAAAAAATTTTTTTGAGAAGCTTATGAAAAAGGGCATATTCACAGAATAATTTTAAATGAATCTGGAGAATAATTTGATGAATTGCCTCAAAGACGATGATGCACCAACAATAAAGACACTATGTTTGCAGAAGCCATTGAGAGCATAAGAAATGCAGAAATTAAGTCAAGTGGGGCCAAGGTAAAGCCTGCTTTTTGCACTGTCGGACACTATAGTTTTTGGTGAAATGCCAATTTCTAGAAGCTAATCAAATTATTTCTTCAGATTTAGTATTTTTTTCAACATCTGCTAGAGATGCTGAACATGAACTTGAATGTCAAATCCCTGCTTTACTTTGATCATGAATGGGGCAAAGAGACTTGAAGTTTAAACTCTCAACAGAGGCTTTCTTCTGAAAGAGGAGATGTATGCTCCCCATGGGGCTATCAACAGAGGGGGTTTTGTGTAAGGCCACATAAGCATAAAAATGGCAGCGCCCCTCCTTCCAGCAGCTTTCGGGGATCAGCATGAACAAAGCACTCGTCACTGGGATAATGAAGACTTCTAGATGTCAAAGGAAGAGATGGTTGGATGATTACAGCGCCATTTCGCCAAACAATAAACTTGTTTCATTCACTTGCAGTATAATTGTCCTTTTTCTCTTAAATTTCCTGACACTATCTCTACACTTTCAACAAAACAAAGAACAAAGCCTTCGATTGTAAGCACTATTTTTAATCACTGTCCAAACAGGGGAAAAAAATTCATGATTAGTGAAGGAAAATAGTATCAATAAATAAAGTTTGCTTTCTTATTCAAGTGAAGCTTAAAAAAAGAACACCATTATTTTTATAAGAAATATGTGTAAACATTTTAATATGAAGTTGCCTTGTATTACCAAAGTTTATTTCTCTGTGACTTTGAAAATATGTTCAAGATTAAAATAAATGGAACATAAAACTGAAATGATTATATTATAATGTCCCAATACCTGAATTTTGGTGAGAATGAGACCGTTATTTTCATGTGTGTGCATCTTTGTGTGTGTTTGAGTGTTTACAGGTTTTTATTTATATTAAGGAGTAGTTGTTGTATTTTGGTTATCTTGATGAATCACCTGTTAAATTATAATATTACAGAGACTAAATTTTTCCTATTTCAGAAAACTAATAGCTAATAATGTATGATGACCTTGGTAGTTTTTAAATGTACTTTTTATACCAAATCGCACACAACTCATTCTTTATTCCAATATTTTCACTCTTGAACTCTTACATATTTATTCAACAACTTATTTTCTGTTGACAGTGAAAAATGTTTTTGAACTCTTACTGAATCAAAATATGTGAATATGTCTGTGTGCAATTTTCAAGAGAATACACAAAAAATTGATCAAGCCAGTCATTTCTTACAGAACGAAGCCCTCTGTTACTATATCACTGTCATTAGTGTTGTTTTCAGTAATTCCAATATATGGCCAAGATTGAGAATTTTGGAATCAGACAAATTTGTGTTCATATTCTGAACCCTACACTTATTGAAGCTCTAACCTTAGATGAGTTACTTAACATATATATGGTCCAGAAGGTATCTAGCCATGTGATATGAAAAATAGAGACATTTTTTTCTAAGGAGATACAAGAAACATTGTACATAGGACAGTGACAACTTGGTACCCATCAAAGTAGGCACCTTGGGACCTCACACAATTCTCCCAATTACCATCAGCTGCCCCATCATATTTTTCTAAATCTCACTGACGGTCTGAAATCTCTTCCCTTTCAAAGATTATTTTAGTTTTGGGAAAAGCCAGGAGTAGCAGAGCACCAAATCTGGGCTGTAGGGGGGCGAGTGACCTGGGTGATTTTCTGTTTCACAAAAAAAATCTACTTTTGAGACATGATGCATGAAGGGGCACATTGTCATGATGAAGTTGCCAATCACCAATCGCCATAGCCATGGCCTTCTGAATCCTTCAAATAGTGTCGATAGAGGAATGCTCAAGCTTAACACAAAATTTGATGCAAATTTGTTGCCCTACTCGCTCAGTCATTTTGAATGTGATAGCCACACAATGCATATGCTCACTTAACAGCGTCTACCACCCACACTGAGTAAGTACAGTGGAGTGATCATTGTTCACGCATGTGCACTCCAGTCCACTCTCCTTGGCTGTCAGGTTGCACTGGTTTTGCACAAACCATTCTCATTATATTAGCAATGGATGTACCTTTATGAGTTTTACATATATATAAAACTCTGGCAAAATGTCCTCCTGGTTAAATGCAGATTTCTTAATTCATTGAATGGAATATATTTCAAAAAGCACAGGCATACATTAAACATTTAGTAAATCATAGTTACTATTTTCCTTAGCGTAATCTTTGAACTTGAAAAACAGATGTACTCAGGGTAATACAATAAGAATACAAAGGTAGATAAAAGGAATGCTTTAGAATTGTAAAATATATCATCCTGGGCAAGGGAAAAAAGAAAAAAATAAACAAATGGGACCATAACAAACTAAAAAATATCAACAAAATAGAAAGATAAGCCACAGAGTAGGAGAACATATTGGCCGATATATCTGATAAATAGTTAATATCCAAAATTTACAAAGTACTTACAAAATTCAACATGAAAATAACAAAATGACCTAATTTAAAAAGGGACAAAGGACCTGAACAGACACTTCTCCAAAATGGACATACAGATCAATAGACATATGAAAAGATGTTCAGCATCACTAATCATTAAAGAGATACAAATCAAAACCACAGGGTGATACCACCTCACACCTGTCAGAATGGCTATTGCCAGTAAATGAAAAACCAACAAGCACTGGAGAGGATGCAGAGACAGAGGAACCTTTTCAGGTTTTTGGTGGGAGTGCAAACTGGTGGAGCCACTGTGGAAAACAGTGTGGCGACACCTCACAAAATTGCAAATGGATCTGTCTTTTGACTCAGTGATTCTACTTCTGGGAATATACCTGAAGGAATGCAAAATGCTAATTCAAAAGAATATAAGGACCCCTATGCTCATTGCAGCATTATTTACAATCACCAATATATGAATGTAACCCAAGTGTCCGTGGATAGGTGAGTGGATAGAACAACTATGGGGCATTTATGCAACAGAATACTACCTGGCCACACAAAGAAAGAAAATTTACCCTTTTTGACAGTATGGATGGACTTGCAGAACATTATGGTAAGTGAAACAAGCCAGTTGGAGAAAGAGAAATAACATATGATTTCACTTATATGTGGAATCTAATGAAAAAAAAAAACTGAACTAACAAGTAAAATAGAGACAGACTCACAGATGGAGAGCAGATGACAGCTAGTGGGAGGGGGAAGGTTACAGGGTAGAGGGATTGAGCAAAAAGGAAAAAGGACTCATGGACGTGGACAACAGTGTGGTGATTGCTGGGGTGCGGGGGTATAAGAGGACTAAAATGTAATGTAAAAAAGTACATAAAGATTAAGTTTAAAAAGAAATTTAAAATTAAAATGCATTTGCTTAAATGTGGTCATTTACCATGTTTCTTCCTAAAGCATTTTTAACATGTTGGGAAAATAACAATGGTGTTTGCAATAATATTAATGCAAAAATCTTAAGAGAAAGTGGATAAGAAAAAAATTAACAGCAGACGGGGACACAGTGATATGATAGAAAAGATAAAAGCTTCCTGAGCACTGTGGCTCAGTTGGTTGACCGTTGTCCCTCAAAGCCAAGGGTGACCAGTTCGATTCTTGGTCAGGGCACATGCCTGGGATATGTATGAGAGGCAACTGATTGATGGTTTTCTCTCACATCAATGTTTCCCTCTCTTCCCCTTCCTCTCACTAAAAGTGAGTAAATAAAATCCTTTAAATAAAGATAAAAATGAAAGCTAAGAGATTGCACCAAACAATAATAAAACAAGACAATTTTGCAAAGGCCCAAAATGAATTGAAAAACTGAGATACTGAAAATTGTAAAGATTGAGATACATTGAAGAACAGTATTTGTATGGAGATGTTCATCTTTGAATTATGTTTCTGATCAGTTCAACTAATTCACTCCTCCCAAATCCACAGAAGATCTAACACTCAAACTCTGGAACATGAAAACCTTTGAGAAGCGAGTTTGTGTACATGTAATTTACATGTTATCATTGAAGTGCCAAATTGAAATCTGCTCCACAACAGCAGGAAACACAGCAGGCTCCCCAAACTCGAGCCAGAACATTGGCAGTAAATTTCATAAAGCCAAAGATAGGACACAATTTTTTTTCTAAAAACCTGATATTTCCCAAGTAAATAAATTAACCTGGGCATTTGGACATCTTATAATGGGGAAAAAATTTTATCCCAATCTTTCTAGAGCACAGTTCTCAAATGTATAGTTAAGAATAGATCATTAAATTCTTTTAAAAACATAATCACGCCCTGGCTGGTATAGCTCAGTGGATTGAGCACAGGCCTGGGAACCAAAGGATCGCGGTTTGATTCCCAGTCAAAGCACATGCCTAGGTTGTAGGCCAGTTCCCAGCAGAGGATGCACAAGAGGCAACCATTCATTGATATTTCTCTCCCTCTCCCTCTCTCCTTCCCTTCCTCTGTAAAGATAAATAAATAAAATCTTTAGAAAAACATAATCAGAAAACCAAATATTGCTAAGAATTCAGGAAATGCTACCAAACACAGACACTAAACATAAACAACAACAACAAAAATATTGAAAAGTAACAGAGACAATATAAAGAGTACAACTAAACTTACACAAAAATAAATCCTCAGGGAGATAATAAACAATATTAAATTTGAGTCATTTAGGAAACAATAAATCACATGGTGGAAGGGAAACAAAAAAAAAAAAAAAAAAAACCTCAGTGGCTTAAGAAAATAAATATACCCACATATATGTATTATTAATTATCATTATCATCATCATTTAGTGTTGCTGTGGTGTTGGTGATGGTGGTAGTAGTACTGCTAGAATGTTCAATCTGGGTACAGATGACTCAGAGAAACACAATATCCAAATTGGTAGAGGTGTCAGAATACTATAGGTGTAACACCTGCTCATACATGGTTTTTCATCAAGTGAGTGGAAAAGGACATTACTGAGAAATTTTTGCATCAGTAATTCAATGCTCAGAAACAAAGGGAAAACACATCAGTGTCCACCAAGCCCACTGAACAGAACTGGTCACACGGTACCATTTGTCTTGAAAAGGGGATAAGTAGAATCCTTCCATTGACTTGGAAAATACGAACCTAATTTCTTAACTTAGAATTTTAAATAGAATTTAAATATGATACTAGCAACTAAGATATCAAAAAATATATAGTTTTTACACATTGTAGTCATGAGAAAAAATTAATTGTGGGAATAGAAAGTAAAAATGCAGAGATCTCCCAGCTTGCAGAAAAATACTAAACAGATTACTTTAACAGAAGATAATGAAAAAATTAGAAGATTTAGGAAAAAACAGCAAAAAGAGTAGATGGATTTATCAACGAAGAACTCATAGACACAGATAATGGTGTGGAGATTTTGGTGGGGAGGGTTGTGAATGTAGGTGGAAAAGGTTATGAGGGGATAAATAGTAATGGAAAATATAATAATAATAAATATAAAAAATAATACTATGTGGAAATACTATCTCTGAACTGTATAGGCTCATTCTCCATGAATGAATGATGACTAGAAAGATGCACTTGAAAATGTTTCATGGTAAAATGTTAGAACAGTTACTTCCAAAGAGGAAAAAATCATTTTCAAAATAATTGAAAGTGAAACGTCAGAATTTTCAGTAGTTGCTTTGGATTGCAGAAGGTAATTGAATGATTTCTTCAAATTTCTGAGAAATAAGTGATTTTGAAATTGTATACTATTATTACTCTCCTTTGATAGGATAATTAAAGATATTTACAGAATGATGACAAAGAACTAAAAATTGTTCACATATCCCCTTTCCTAGGAAGCCAGTAGAATTTTAACAGAGGAGGAAATTATTTTTTGTAAAGAGGGAGATATATGATCTAGAAAGGAAAAAAAATCTCTTAGAGTAGCAAGGAAGTCTCTACAGTGAGATCCTACGTGCAGAGTAATGGGACACCAACCTGGTGGGCAGCAGGGGACCATTGTGCTGAGGAAGGCAAGATCTCAGCATTAGCAACAACAACAACAGCAACAACAACGAAAAGCAATGGCAAATTTGGGGGAAAAACACAGGGAACATTCCAAACTGCATTCGATCACTCAGAAAAAAAGCAAATACAGAAAACATACGAATAGACCATATACAATAACATAAACATCAACTATGTATTTTACCAAAGTTGTTTTAAACACAGTTATGGAGAAGCTAAGCCTTTCAAAGAAGTTAAAACACCCAAAAAGAAAGTAAATAGGTAAGGTCAGTATAAACACACTATTTAGGTAAGTAAAAGCAAAATAACAGAAATAGCTAAAAAAGTTGAACGTAAATCTAAGTTGTGGAAATATGGGACAAGATACTGCTTTGTTTCATTATAATTTTTATGTTGTACTTAGATGGCTTGATAGAGTTTGATAGAAATAAGATTATTTAAAAAGGCAAAAATGTGTAGACTTAAAACCTTCTTTTTGGCAATTGCCTTCCATGAGTAATAAAAAAAATAAGCTGCTTTCTTTTAATACACCTATGTGATACGTCTTAAACAAAGGGAGATGATGTATCAAGTTAAAAGGCATTATGGAGGTGGTATTCCTGAAAAGGATAAGAAATTTGGTAATTAATTATGCTAAATCTTGGGTGACTAAGTAGCCTAGAGAAAGAGCACACAGGGAGACTAATAATTGTGTTTTATTGAAAAGTGGATTGTGCTGAATTTTCCGTAGTGTTTTTTTAGACTGTCTATGCATGACATAAATTGATAGCGAGAAGATGTAATTATCAGTTGAAACAAATGTAACTTAGTAATTAAAGTTGTCGATGTATTATTTCCTAATCAGTAGACTAAAACAGGGGTTGGCAAAGTACAGCTACAAGCCAAATCTGTCTCTTATTTTTCATAACAAAGTTTTGTTGAAACTAAACCATTTACTATGTATTGTCTATGGGTGCTTTTGTGTTAAACAAAAACAAGTTGACTGCTTCATACAAGGAACGTACGGCTGATAGAACATAAAATATTTACTATTTTGTGCTTAACAGGAAAGTTTACCAGTCTTTAACTGGCTTATTGATGATTACTTTAGCCTACTTTATATACTTTGCTGAATTTTCAGATAAATAGAGAATGAGTGTAGTATTGTCTTAAGAAAGAGATTGCTATAATTATCCCAGCATTTCAGTCAAAGATCACAGTGTCCTTGAGTCTGTACATGATGACTGGAATTAACATTTCTCTAATATCTTAAAATAACAATCATAAGTGAGTTTTTGTTTTTGTTTTTTTGAGAAGAAGCTGTTAAATTTTGTTTAGTCTTTGTTTTGATCTCATTTCTTCAGGAGAAAAATGATAAAAAGTTAATTTGCTAAATTTGAAAAAAAAGAAAATCATACTTTTTTTTCTAAATTAATAATCTAAATGCCTTCAAGTAGATAAAAAAAATGGTAAGGTAAGGAGAAAAAAGAAAAGATGTAGTGATTATATTTATTAGTAAGGCATTGATGTGAGAGAAAAGCATCAATCAGTTGCCTCTCATACATATAATTAGAATTCTAATTGTATGTAAAGTGTTTCCGGTGGAATTTTCTTGAAAATATTGTAGTACAATGTACTTGGCCAGCAGGCATGCATGCATGCAAAATTACAAATTATAAGTAAAACTATTATCTTTAAATTCTCTATGATATGCATTTGTTGGAAGCCTATATTTTCCATCTGTAAGTAACTAAATTAAAGTGTTCTGAACACTGATACCATCAAAGTTATGCCTACCCTGGTTTGAACAGCAAAACTAATGAGTTCAGGAAAAAAAATACATATACATATAATTGATTTTAACTGGTTGACTGTGTACATGGCTAGTCACTCTTACATCTCAACAGCAAATTCTAAGATCTTCTTATTTTCAGTAAAAATGCATTGCAATAATTACCAAAAAAGTGATCTCACCTATAAGAGGAACCTAATGAGCAAAATAAATTAATGAACAAAATGGAACCACAGGCATGGAAACACGGAGCAGACTGACAGTGGCCCCAGGGGAGGAGGAGGAGGGTTATGGTGGAAAGGAGGAGAAGGGACTTGTTAAAGAGCAGGTAGGCATGACCCACGGACATGGACAACAGTGTGGGAATTGACCGTGGGAGTGGGGTAAGATGGACTGAGGAGGGCCACGGGGGAAGACTGGAACTAAAATAGAGTAACAAAAAAATCTTTAGAAATAGCTAGCAAAACCAGTCCCCAAAGTGCATTAAAACTACAATATTTTAGAAAATTATGTGTCTACTGGATGTCTTCTTTTACTTTGGAAACCCAGTATAATTGAATGAGCCACTTCTCAGTCTAGGAGAAGTGACAAAACAACATTTCCTGGATAGAGATCCCCCCATGGCTAGTGTGGTAGGTGCTGCAGCATTGCTAAAATACACTCATCCGGTGTGCTATAGAGTCCTGGGAAGGAGTATTCCATTTAGCTTTATTGTCCTTTTCAGTTATCATGCTACCGTCTTCCACTCTGCCTGTTCACAAATTAATATTTCAAAAACATTTTAATCATACCAGATATATATGCTTTTTCCTTAACCAAGAAAGCTATTATTTATGACTGAGCATATGTTGAGGTAAACTATTGCTTAGTTTATCCAAATCATTTCTCTGATATTTAACTGAAGGATGTTAAATTGTTGGCAAAGCAAATACATTAAGAAAAAAGGGCTATTTTGTTTTAAATATTCACAATTGGTAAGGCATGAAAAATGCACGTAGGATTTGATATGCAAAATCAGTGTTTTGATTTTTATCCCAGAAGAACATATTATGGAAAATGACAGTCCAAAATAGTGAAATGTTTTACTTTATATTTCTAATCCAGTATGGTATAAATGACCTAAGCAAATAAATTAGAAATCAGGTGCTATAAGAAAAAATCAGTTAATTACTCCATAATACACTGTAAAGATTTGCATGATGTTCAAAGAATAATTGATAATTGCTTTTATGGATCTCAAATAAACAAAGTATTTAGCTTAAATTCTATACATAAATTATGAATTTTTTAAAAAGCAGATTAAGAAATTGTTTTTTAATGTTATTTATTTATCTTTAGAGGGGAAGGAAAGGAGAGAGGGAGAGAATTATCAATGTGTGGTTGCCTCTAGTGCATCCCCTGCCAGGAACTGACCTGCAACCCAGGCCTGTGCCCTGACTGGGAATCAAACCGCGATCCTTTGGTTTTCAGGCCCGAGCTCAATCCACTGAGCTACACCAGCCAGGGCTTATTTTTATTATTTCACTAAAAATTCAACTTATATGCACCTTTCCTGGAAGAAGATACGTATTTTCTTTTCAAATTTGAGTGTGGTTAGTATTTAAAAAAAATGAGACAGACATGTTTAGGAAAAGAAATAGAGAGGACCATCTTTGTCCTACGCTTTTTGGAAACATGACTGCTCACTTAACGTAGTCTAAATGCATAAAGGCATTATTTGTATGGTAATTATAATTACTTAAAATATATGTAAGTGCTGAATTTTGAAATAAAAACAAATTATTGCTTTCCATATGTGTAGGAAAGGATACAAATATTAATAAAGAGTAATGTAAGAATAAGATTTTAAAAGTTATTATTTATTTAAAGTTTCTAAGAGAATTTGCATTCCTATAAATGACAAACTTTCATAGTCTTTAAAGAAAACTGATCTTAAATTTGTATTCATTTAGGAATGTATTCATTACATACTAGAAGAGCTGTTTTTGACCTGTATTCTTCCTAGTTCAATTCTGCATGGTATCATGTTATAGACATAAAATACATTTTTTCAGGAAGTGATTATGATATCGATATTAATATCAAAGATTACTTCTTTAATTTTCTTTTCCTGATGGGACTCAGACTTGTTTTTGATAAAAAATGATGATAAAATTCTGAGGCTATAACAGCGTCATATTATCTCAGTCATCAGCAAGAAAAAAACCTTTCAGAAATATAATGAGTTAGAATCTCATATCCTGCCTAGATCCATTTTTAAAGAAAATTACCCCACTGTATCTTTCAATGTAAATACTTGTATTGTGAAGTTTTCACTAAACTCCCTCAATCTATAAAATATACCTGCTTCTAGGGCCCCAGCACCTCTAGAAATGTGAATAGTTAAGAGCTGTGGCTATTGATTTTAAAATCACAGGATTCCATTTTTTAAATTAATATTTCAACAATGCCAATAAATACAATTAGGCAGAATATAAACACTATATGTAAATTTAAAGACATACAAAATCATTCTAACAATATCTGATCCACTATTTTCAAGCATGCAGGATATATCTGAATCTTTATCATAATGGATACTAATATTAGAATGTAGCATGTAATAAATAATGTTAATATAAATAGTTTTAGTACTGCTAATCCATTAGTAGCTGTCACTGGGTTTGTGTAACATATTTCCATAAGGTTAATACCCTACTGAAAGCGTGACATAGAATAGAACGTCCTCTGCCTGACCCTTTTTTAGGTGTATCACTTTAGATTCATTGCAGTAGGCATCCTGTCACACTCAATGTTTGGTTTGTCTACAATTCATGCAAAGTACAATAAGCAAGTTAGAATCATAATACACAGAGAAAACAGAATAGACAGTAGTTGTTACTAGAACAGGCTGCCTCTCAATTCAAAACGTACCTATTTTAAAGAAAATCCATTTGAATTAATTGCCTTTTCTTGGCAAGGGAGAGCCCTAGACAAAATTAACCTTTTGTTAACATTTTCAACTGTACATGTAACTGAAGCTTAGAGGAGAGAAAACAAATGTCAAGTTGTATTTGACTGCGTAGAATTCAATGTCAAGTTAGAGTTGCTCCCTGACATATACGATGGTTTATTTGGCTTTTTGAACAGAATCTCTTAGAACTCAATTTCCCAGTTTGTAGTAACACCCACATTTCCTATCTTTCAAAGTGCAATAACTACTTTCCTCATTTATTTATATTTGAACTCATTTTTGAAGGAATTAAAATTTATTATTGATAATTAGCAATTTTATTACAGAAAAATGGATCTTCTAGAGTCATCATTACAAGTTACAGCCACAATTTTTTCATCATGTTCAGCAGTAATTTGATCTCACATATGAATGATTGTTTGTATTTTATTTCTAAATTCCAGGACAGGAGCCTAAATTAGGTATAACTCTAAAACAACCAAATTTTACTACCATCTACCACATCAAGTTTCCACAAAAACTATCTGGGTATTAATAATATTAATTTAAAAATATATTAATGAGTCTAAGCAAAGTTTAGTTACTTTCAGAAAAATACCACTTAAATGAAATAGATATATAATAGAGGGTAACATCACCATTTTTAGAGGATATAAAAATGTATTTCATACTTTTTCTCCTTTCCTTTTTAGTATTTCTATTTTTGTAATAAGATGCATTTATCTATCTACTGTACATCAATTTAATTTACATGTAAATGCAAACATGTATATCACTTTTGAAAAACAAGTTGAAGAAAATAGGTATAATATAGCTATATATATATATGAAACATGCATTGTAAAACATATTTTGTGTTTCTGTATATGGATCTATATGGATATTATCAGACATAAAATAGATTGGCAGTAGTTATGGGTCTTAAAGTTCAAATTACTTCTGGAATGAAAAGCATGATTTTAAAAAATCATTAGTAGAATAATTTACTTTGTTCATTATAAATTAAAATTGTGAGAATCATTTATACAATTTAAAGCCAAATGATACAATGCACAAAAAAGAAAATAGAAAACCTGAACAGACAGACACTTTTCAAACAAATCATACAAATGTCCAACAGATACTGAAAGGATGTTTAACCTCATAGCTACTAGGGAAATACAAATTAGAACCACAGTGAGCTACCACCTCATACATGTTAGAATAACTATTATTGACAAGTGGTAACAAGCATTGCAGAGGTTGTGGAGAAAAAGGCACTGTCATTCGCTGCTGCAGGGGGTGTAGCCTGGCACAGACACTGGGGAAAACAGTGTGGAGTCTCCTCAAAAAATGACATACCGACTGATTAGCCAATGATGTACCAACAAATTTAATTTAAAAAGAATATATCCATATGGTTTCAGTTTAAAACATTATAAATTTAATATAATTCACTCTAATAATTTATTATTAAATGCATATTTAAATACATTATGTTATTAAATACACATATTTTATAGTTTGCAAATATTTTCTTGCAGTCATGTAATAGGTAGACATGTAGAACTATTAGTAACTACAACTTTCTCTGATCGTCTTCCAGCTCAACATGGTTCTGTGGGGTTCATTCACTGAACCCGATTTGATTTCAAACTATCCCTAAGAATGTTTTCATTAAATTCCAAAGACATTATTGTGCTAAAATTAGATAAACTACATGTTGCATTAATCCTGAAGTCTCACTGCATGTCAAATGAGATCACATAATCCTTTTGGGACAACTGAATTTGTCCCAAAATAATAAATCTGAAAGTTCACATCAGTTCAGAGTCAATAATCCATTATTTTCTATGATGAGAACACTTTTTGAATAATATATAGTTCATTGTTAATTGTGAGCAACTGCTCACTTATTTAATACTTGCTTATTATTGAAGAAGAAAACATAGAGTTTAAAATAATAAATATGATTTATCTGCCATTCAATTATATTTCATTCCCTTTATTGAACATGACAAGTATAATATTTTCTTAAAATAAAATTATTTTACTCCAAATTTAGATATTTGTAGGAAAAAACAAAGGAGATATACACACACACACACACACACACAAACACATACATATACTATATATACACATTTGAATACACACATATATATAAATGTGTATTCAACATATGTACATTGAATACTTAATTATCTTTGTGTCTTATAGTCTAAGCACCTATGCATGTATTTTCTTTTTTAATTACCATGAACTTTAAATGTGCTCTTTTAGGTTTGTTTAATATAATAGCTAAATTTAAAAGTGTTTTTTTCCTGAGCAGTTTGTGTATGAACACTTGATAAAGTAATTATGTGTTCATGCCCAGGGAAGAAAATATACTAAAGACTAATTTTGAGTTGAACAATTCAACCATCAAAAGACATACTTTTGCCTTCAATAATGAAGAGAATATGCCACAACAGTGAAACTGTAGGAGAAAAAGAAACAAAAAGTCTAAATTAGATACTTGCACAATCTTCAGCTGAGTCATCCTTATTTTGTTACATTTGAGATAAATGAATAGAGAGAGTTTTGTTGATTAGCTACAGATGAAAAACGTGGTAAAAAACCCATAAACTTGTAAATTAATACTAAACTATTTAACAGTGAAACTATTAATGGCATCAGATTCTCTGTTAGCAATAACTGACCTTCTCCGCACTGGAAATACATAGTCAGATCTCTGTGTGAAAGTGAAATGAAGTTGAGGAGAGCCTTCTTGCATCAAGCAAATATTTGTCACAGGTGACCTCCAATATCCTTCTAACACAATGGCAGGCACTGTATCTGGGGTACAGTTGAGGAATCTCTACCATGAAGAAAAGTTGAGCTCAGGCATTTTAAAGTGCTCTTAGATGTCATAAACACCCTGTACATTACATGTATTCCAGAAGGAAGATTTACAATAATTTGCAGGATGGAACGTAGTTAGTTCATTGACATTTAGAAGATTTTTAAATACGCCACAATAGATTCTACCAGTAAGCTTTGCGGGACTTGCTATTCTCCCACTAACTATGCTAGTACTTTAATTGGTTGTGTCCAAGGATTGTATTCAGCCTTGTCCAGGCAGATGATAACGTTACAATTCACAGCAAGTCAACTGGAATCTTAATAAGACTTGTGTGTGAATGGTAGGCTGGTAAATGTTTAATAGCAGGCTCCTTAGAATAAAAAAATAAAGTTGAGCCAAATTTGAAAGGGAAGTGTGGTGTCATAATAACTAGATAATTGTGGTAGACTTTTAAACATTATTCATCAATGCATCTCTATGTTTATTTTTGTATTTGTAGGATAGAAAATATGATAAAAGAATAACATGTGAAATATTATTAAGTAACATGGGGGTAATACAGGATGCTCTAGAAAACTATAAGATTGGAAGTGGGGCCTGATGATGTTCATCCAGAGCAGCCAAGAAAGGAATTATGGAGGAGGTAGACTTGAGGTAAACTTGAATCTTGGATAGGAGGAGATCTAAGAAAAAGGTTGTAGTATTTGAGGATGGAAGGACAACAAAAAGATCAGCTTTGTAGAAAGACATTCTTATATTAAAACATGGATGATAGCTTACACATAAAATTAATCATTTTTGTGCAATTCCATTGTGGAGAATACTAAATGTCAAAGTTAAAGAGCATCCTCTGGATCCATTATAGGTTTTACAAAGGTGGAAAGACCTTCTCTTCCTGAGGAACACCTATCTGGTAAGCCAAATAACTCAGAAACTTTGGTGAGCTGTCAACTTGTCTTTTTAGTTTAGATTGGCCCTTACAGTTTAACCAATCCCATCAAGACTTCACCAACTGTTGCTTGAAGCCATGTCCAACCGTGCACACATGGTGCCGCATTTAAAAAATCACTACGTATAACATGTTCTGAGGAGCTACCTGGAGTTCTTTCGCCGCATGGACCTTCCCTCCACAGCACCCAGTGTGTTACCTTTTATATTTCAGCAGGGACGACATCCAAATATCACCTTCGAGCTCCGCATCCTTGCCAAGGCTGACTGTAGGTAATGCTTCATTCAAGGCTGAATGTAGGTAATGATACAGTTGAATGTTCATAGGAAACCCCCTAAGAGTCTCTTTAAACATTTATGTACTCACCCTACACTCAAGAATTCTCATTCAGGAGGTTTAGACTGAGGCCCCCGATTATTGTAAGTCAATTTGACAGTAAAATGGATTTTTTTTTTTAGTGAATAAGCATTATTTAGTATATTCTAAATTAAGTATTTTCAACATCATCTTTAATTTGCTCTAAAAATAAATATCAGGATATTTGAGTTTAGGATACATTTAGTAATTTGGCAATTAAATGACCAGATGAAGAGAAGTTTGCTGCACATATACATAAAGAGAAGGGTAAGGGAAATTTTAAAAAATTGGAGATATTCCAAATTACATTTTGTTACACATGGCTTGCTTTATAAGGAAAGCATTAAACTCATATCATGCTACCTCCCTGAAATTTCCATGGTAAATTCTAGCTTCAAAATTGACTTTAAGAAACTGACAAAGAGACCAAGGGCCTAAAGCGAAAGCAAAGTGCAGCTTCATGAATGCTACAATAATAGATGCAGCACATTTGATCAGAAAACCTTTCAAAAACATTACTATAAAAGGCATTCGTACCTTTGTTCAGAGATTCAGAATATCAACTGCTGCAGGGTCCAATTAAAATTTGTGCGTGATTTCAGGGACTCTTTAAAAAAAATCTTTCTTCTCTCCCTCATTATTTATTAGAAATCTCATGGACAAATGGGCATCTCTGGTTTAATATAAGAAACGATAATGAAAATGTCAATTATTCAAGAAAAGACTAAAGTTAATCAAAGAAAGAAACACAGTATTTTATTTAAAGATAACTTCACAGTGATGTATGTATAGGTAATTGTTTCTAAGAGATTATGTTAATTGCATTTCTTCATTATTATCTCTTATTTTTGCATACCGTGCAATTGACTGGGAGAGGAGCCAACCAAATAGAATGGTTTGGGTATGTTTTTAAATGATTCACATAAATGTGTGCTTTGGTCTTTGATGCAGATCCTTCCCAATCCCTAGATGCTCCCACAGGCCTATATTCCACCATTTCAGTGGGTTGGAACTCTGAGAAAGGTAGGCATGAAAGGAAGGACAAGGAAAGCCTAGAGATAGGAATGAACTACAAAAAAAGAAATACTCTCTATCTACGTCTACATCTACATGGCTGCCTTGAGCTGTATCTATTTATATATGTATCAATCTGTCTTTCTATTTGCCTGAATCCACACACAGGGTTTGGCACAAATGACAGCCCTTCTTTATTACAAAATCATAAGCATGTCATTCTGTAACATAACAATATCACACTCAAGTACACCATGTGGCATTTTAGGTGAAATATCAAATTAAAACTGCACATTATTATACCATATAATTAACCTACCAACCACACTCAAGCAGGCCTGACTTCTGTTGGAATGTTTTGTATTTGTCTCTATGTTTTATATGATGAAAAAACATGAATTTTTTGGATTTGACTCTAAACTCTTGTTTTTTTAGATATCCCCATAAATATTTTATATGAATTTCAAAAAGGGGAAGTTATTTTAGATTGCTTAGTTTGAAGTAAATTAAGATCAATTATGAATTTAAGAGAGTTATTTATTGTAAGTTGTAGTGATGTATTTTAGGTACATAATTGAAAAGTGGTACTGCTTCATGTTATTAAAAATCATTTAAACATTAAATTTAACTACAAAGTATTAAAGAGAGTTTGTCAGTAGTTCTTCAATGTTGTGCACCAATGGTTATGTACAACTGTATCATATTGAATTATCAGCACGTGTGTTGAAATTATATATCATCTTATGTTTCTAAGTTGTTTATTTGCCACAACACTTTTCAATTAACTTAAGTAGCATGAAGTAATCTAAAAAAAAGACAAAAAAGTTTAATCTAATTGGAACTAATCTAAGAAAAAACTTGTTTCAGCTAGTCACAAAGCTTTGGGGAATTTTAAATCTATTTAAATAATACTAGCAATCTTGGGGAATATGTTTAAATGTTGTTACATGTTTAAAATGCTGAAAAATTTTCTTGGTTGACTCTCTACTTCTATGAACACATCTATGTTCATCATCTCTTTCATAAAATCAGTAACAGAGGAACATCAGCAGATGTTCCAAATTCCCAGTACATTACTTGAATTTTCTTATGGATTCTTGCTAAGTAGCTAGGAAGCCTCTTTAAATTGTATTAGTATCTTTCAGTGAACCAGATCCTGATGGGATTCAATATAAACTAATGTAGCTTAACACTTTAAATACTTATTTTTTGTCTTTCTTAGTTTTAATTTTAATATTTTCCCATACATTTTTTTTTTCATTTGAATGTAGGTGAACTACTTTATATTTAATACTTGCATATTTTAGGATTCCTCAAGACCAATGGTCACTTGTGATACAAACTACAAGTTCAGAAGTCCCCAAGATTACCCAAGGCTTATTCTTTTTTATAAAGACTCACAGAACTCTTCAAAGTTGTTATACTTGTGAGACGGTTTGTTACCATGAAAGGATACTCTTTAAAATCCGTCAAGGGAAAAGGTGCAGGGGACAGAGTCAAAGAGAGTCCCAAACATGAGCTTTCAGAGCAGGGGACCTTCTTGTGCTGTCACGCAAACAGTGCTTGCTTCTTTCTGCAATGATGTGTGATAAAAAGCATGGTTCATTGCCCCAGCCAGGGGAAACCACCTGAACTTGCGGTCTAGAAATTTCATTGGTGTTCGGTCATGGTAGACCACTTGCATAATTGATCTTGGTCTCCGGCCCCTCCAGAGATCAAGGTGATTCCACATCGTCCAAAGCCCCAACCACACCACACAGGCAGGGTGTCCAACATCCTGTGGGCCCCATGTGGCCCGGCATGGCTATGAATGTGGTCCAATGCAAAATCATCAGTTTACTTCAAACATTATGAGATTTTTCTTTGTTTTTGTTAGTGTTTATGTATTTAATACGTGGCCCAAGACGACTCTTCTTCTTCTGGTGTGGCCCAGAGACACCAAAAGGTTAGACACCCCCGGAGAGAGTACTCGGTTTACCTCCAGGCTCCCAGGCAAACAAAAGCACCCATCAGGGAGGACATTCTTCTGCTTAGACAGTACTTCCTAAGAGCTGAGGGAAATTGTTAGACCTCTCTTTGGAAAGATTAACTCCTGTTTTTTTAAAGACCTTATTTATTAAATTTTGGCGAGAGGGGAAGAGAGGGAGAAAGAGAAGGAGATAAACATCAATGTGTGGTTGCCTCTCACATGACCCCTACCAGAGACCTGACCCACAACCCAAGCATGTGCCCTGACTTGGAATCAAACCAGCAACCCTGTGGTTCACAGATCAGTACTCAATCCACTAAGCCACTCCAGCCAGGACGAGATTAATTCTTTATTGTAAAGAACTTTAAACTTAATTTATTGAATCCTACATTCGAATGCATTTTTTCATATAGCTGGAGAGCTATATGAAAAAAAATGAAAGTAGTCACATGTTTTCATTAAAACCAAAATGTCATTTTTTTTCCCTAGTAGTGGTAAATAAGAAAGTCTATCAAGAATTTTATTGCTACAATGTTAATTCTACTTCTTACTCATCAGTTTATATAACTAAAATAGATAACCATAGTAAAAATATCTTGGACTAGCACACATCAAATCTTATGTCTTATCACATGAAATTTTACTCTGAACTCAGCATATAAAAATGACCTAAAGAAAAATAAATAAATAAGAAAATACAACTTTAATTTTAACATTCTGCTGTAAGAATTAGACAAGAAGTCTTAGTCTGGCTTTGTGACTAATCTGTTACATGATTTGGGAAAATAGCTTCACCTTTCTAAAACTCAATTTGCTCCTCTGTAATTAAAGAGGAGATTGAACTGGATTGATTTTAAGTCCCTTCACCACCTTCAAAATTCTACATATTTATACTTCTCACAGAGGAATAATAAAGAAGTCCATAAAGGTTTAATGAAAAACAAAGACAAAGTCATTAAAAGCAGCATTTTTAATGTATTAAAGGGACCCAGAGAAATATCACAGATGAGGCATTTTTATATTCTCATCACCATTGTTGAACAGATTTTTATTTAAAAATTTTCCTGATATGTCCCAAACAAATTAAAACATGCATATTTAAGACAAGTTCTACTAATATTAAATCAGATAATTAGTAAAGTTGTTTTAAATTTTAGGATCAAAATATAGCCTTTTGTTTATAATGCTGGAAGATTTTTGATTTGCTTTAATTTCTAGGTTATTTGTATGATTTATACATTCATTTATAGCTAATGTGAACAAGTTGAAATAGTGTAATACAAACACACTCATTCTTCTATTATTCAAGTTAAACTGCTGAATTAGCAATCGTAAGATGAATAATATTGAAAGGTAGGCACATAATGTGTAGATATTCTCATATATATGTGTATATATATATAATGTACAATAAGTTTTATTTTTTGTTTATATCTTGAAATGGTGCATTTACTGTGAAAAGGATTTCTTAAGTAAAATATTTACCTTCTAAGAAAATGTTCCATTTGGATATTTCCTAGTAGCCCCAGTATTAGTTTCAGCACCAAACATTTGTTCTTCCAGGAAACGTTTTTAACATGGACTATTACTTTCCAGCATTTTGGCAACTGTGCAGCCTGGGCAGTAGGTTTAGCCAACTGTCTTTCAGTCCACTACTCCTGCTTCCTGGAATTATTTTTCTAAATTAACCAGAAACACGTTACAGATCCCAGAAGCTTCTTTAAAAAAAGAAAACATATTTAAACATTTTTCCACTAAGGTAAATCAGATATTTATAACAATCCACACTCAGTGAAATCCTATGAGGAGATATGACATATTACTTCAATGATTTTAAGTTAGTGAACTTTCTGTAATGTTTTCTTTTCAAGTAAATTCGTAGTCTTTTAAAAAACAATCTGTTAAAACAATAATTAATTAAAGAAAAAGTTAGTTCTTTCTATATCTAATACTAAATTAGAAATAGAATGTAAATGTTAAAAACTTACTGATGAAATTTCCTAATAAAAATACTAGAATAGTTTGCATTTACTAATAACCTAAATATGCATATTTACAAATATAAATATTTGCCCAGTTTTTAAATTACAAAATAAGTAAAGATACATTTTTCTAAAATTACATCAATTTTAAACAGTTTTTGAAATATAAGTTTCATTATTTTTTATCATTTTACTTGGATGTCTTATTTGATTGGGTTTATGTACAAATTTACAACTAGTTTAACACATTCAATCAACTAACAATGTCTTGATAATTATACAGGTAGGGGGTGGGAAAATAATGCATAGGATACATGAATGTGCGTGTCCATTATAGAAAGAGTATAGCAAGTGCTGAGTGGGAGTGGGGTTGGTGCCCATATATTTTTCTGGTCTTTTAAAACGCACTTCAAATTAATTCTGGCTACCACCTGTGTCTCGGGCATGCCAATGGGACTTGCCTTCCTCCAAACCTCTGTCATATTGCTTCTCACTGTCAAATCCCTGACTTCCTCACTATCAGCTTCTCCTCTATAGACCACAGATTTACTTTGGCTTCAGTCTTTATGCAGTCTATCTTCACTAACTTAAGTGAATTCAAAAATCAATACCCAGGCTCCAAACCCTAACTAGGTGTGCTGTCTAAATGCTGAAATGCCTGAAGTATTGCTGAAGAGAATTTTTCCTTTATATTTTATGCTTTTTTTTTTCTTAATTTTTTTCTTTCTTTTTTTGGATGCTAGTGTGTAAACTCTATGTGGAAGGATTGGTCATATAATTTAGTTTTACAGAATCTTTCTCTCCAACAAAGTTTCTGAGATAGCTCTTTGCCAAGATGATCTCTGACAGAAGTTTAAATCATGTGGTTTTGAAAAATAACCATGTTTTACTCCTCCCTACTCTTTTTATTCAGTACATACTTAGCAAAAAATGGGAAACTTGAGACAGCCAACATCTGATTTTCAAACTATTTACTGATACTAATTTTAATTTTATACAGAAAAAAATGTATTGTCTTAAGTGTAGGCTCTAACCGAATATTACGTGGTTGGCTTATAAACAACGGGAAATTGGTTCTCACAATCTGAAGGCTGGGAAAGCTAAGAGAGAGGTGCTGGAAGATTTGGTGTCAGGCAAGAGCAACTCCCTGATTCATAGACCGCTGCCCTCTCGCTGTGTCCTCACAGGGTAGGAGGGGCGAGAGAGACCTCTGGGGTCTCCTTTACCGGAGTGTCACTCCCATTCACAGGCTTCCATCTCAGGACCCAATCAGCCGTGAAAGCCTCACCTCCTACTACCATCATACTGAGGGTCAGGGTTTTCAACATGGGAATTTAAGAGGGTCACACATAGTCAGTCTATGGCATGCATGTTATTAACATGTGTAGTATTTTTATAAATTATAAGACATGATATTAAAAGAAAATGCATCGTTCAACCATAATAATGAGTTTAGTAGCAGTAATGCAAAAGTTGTATAATAACCTATCAGTAAACTTTTATTTAAAAATATTATTGATTTATGTGAAAGAAGAAAGCCATCCTCACTGTCGGTCATACATTAAATAATTAAGTTCTGTAGTGAAAGCTATACTTGTTAGGCTAATTACTTAGCCTATTTTATAATCCATTTATCTTGCTTTAGATCTGCATTTGACATGGTAATTTGAGAACAGCACACCTCCTATAGTCCACCGTTTTGCTGCAAAATGTATCATAAAATGATTATGTGACCAAAAAATAGCTTATACTGTTACACTTCTGCCCAAATGCAACTTCACTTTAATATGGTTTTAACTTTTGGTTAATGTTTCATCAAGGTGGAAGTCACATTGTTGATGATTTCTGTGTTTGATAATATAAATCACGTTCATGGAAAGTGTTAACTTGCAAAACCATGTTTACTTGTTATGCCAGGTTAGGTGAGGGACACTGAAGCATTTAACCATGGCATTAATCTTTTCTTTATTTGGTACAAAGCCACCTTGACATAAAGCTGTGATGATAATAGTTGATGAAAGAATATATATAGTATGATTTGTCATTCTGGTGATTTAGATGTCTTTGTTTCAAGAACAGTATTTATTTATTGATATAAACGTTGTCTGAAATTGTCCTGGGTTCCAGCATCTTGTTGTCAGAGAGATTTTTCAAAGTTAACCTAAAACACTCTATTTAATTTTGATTTAAGATTATATTTAATTTGATTTTTCTACATATAAAAGCCAACTCTACCTTCAAATAGCAATGTGTCATATTCATTTGTAAGGAAGAGATGGAAAAATGTTGGTCAAAGTTATGAGATTATCACACTGAGGACTTAAAGATAGTTTATAGTTGACCCTGAGCAATGCAGGTTTAAACTGTGTGGATCCATTTATACACAGATTTTCTTTAAAAAAATGTACAATACTGTAAATATATTTTGCCTTCCTTATGAGTTTCTTTTTTGTTATTAGTTTCTTAATAACATTTCTTTTTCTGTGGCTGACTTTATAACAAAAACACAATATACAAGATCTGTCCAGAAAGTAGCCCTGTACTATGAAAAATGGAGGCATTTATTGAAGAAGTTACAAGATACAAGAAACTTTGTACCTAGGACAATGATACCTCAGTCCCCTTCAAAGTAGGGACCTTGGGACCTCACACAGTTCTCTTAATCACCATCAGCTGCACTGTGTATTTCCCTGAATCTCATTGGTATCTGTAATATCTTCCCTTTCAAAGGTGATTTTATTTTTGGGAAAAGCCAGAAGTTGCAGGGCACCAAATCTGGGCTGTAATAGGGCTGAGTCACCTGGGTGACTGATGTTTTGTCATAAAACTCTGCATGAGATGTGATGCATGATCAGGCATGTTGTCATGATGAAGCTGCCAAGCACTAGTTACCCATAGCTGCAGCCTTCTGAATCATCTGAGTAGTTTCCATGTAGGAATGTTTAATTTTACTGTAAAATTTGATGCAGATTCATTGCTCTACTTGCTCAGTCATTTTGAATGTGATGGCCACAACATATATGTACTCACTCAATGGTGTCTGAGGCTGCTCCCACTGACAATGATGGCAGAGAAGGTGTCATTGTTCACACATGCGCATTCCAGTCTGCACTCCTTCGCTGCCAGGTTACATCCAGTTTACATCGATGTCGCACAAACCGTTATGGTTATAATAATGATGGCTCGACTTTTGCTGGACAGACCTAGTATAATGCATATAACTCACAGAATATACATTTATCAAGTGTTGATGTTACCAGTAAGTTCTCCACTTAACAGTAGGTGATTGGTATAGTTGGGTTTTGGGGTAGTCAAAAGTTATATTTTGACTTTTCACATTTTTAACTGGATAGGGGTCAAAAATTTACCCCCCTCATTGTTTATGGGTCAATTTTATTCTACTCTGTTTTATATTATTTGAATTTTATTACTGGAAAACATTTTACTCTTTTATAATATTTAGGCATGAAAATTTTTGTGAATTGAGAATTTTTTTTGGTAAAATTTTGACTTGAACTGAAAAGCTGTGATGGTCAGAAAACCTGGACTTTACATAATTCTTCTTTAGTGTCTTTCTGCTACCTTAGGATGAATACTCAAACAAAACTGAGAATGTTTCAGTTCTCACTCAATAGAGTTATCCTCATGCTAAGGAATTCTATTTTCCACGATTATATTGTTTATCAACCACTGCTTGCTTGCAACTTTTCATGCTCTTTCCTGCTACCAGATGTTCACAGGGCCTGTGCTTATTGTATAACCACCATTCCTGCCAATTAACTAAATCCATGGTATCCTTACTATTCATTTGGTTCTGTTATCAGGGCACATACTTTAAATAAGTTCACCTGTCCAGATATATTCTCAAAACCACCACAAATATATTCTCAAAACACTTGTGCTTCTCTTACCCATATCTTAAAGCAGAGAATTACAAAAATTAAAGAGTGTTTATTTTTTAATGTTGATCTTCCACGTGGCAGGCAGGACTCTAAATTTAAAATATTCCAAGACGACCCAAGGTTCCCACCCTAATTTCCCCATTAGGCTATTTGATATGACGAAAGGAGACACTTCATATATAGGTGGGCCATATTTAATCACTGGTGTACTTTAGAAGGAGAGAGCTTCTTCGACTGGTGGCAGAAATACTAATCAGAGAGCACTGGAATGTAAGAGGGGTTCAAAGTGAAAGTTTCTTCACCTTTGAGTTTGAGGAGGGCAGTGGAAAGCAATAGACAGCTGCCTCTAGAAGCCAAGAGCAGCCCACAGGTGAAAACAAATAGGATCTTAGTCCTGCATCTGCAAGAATTATCCTATGCTTCTTCCATTTTGTCCTCTCCTCCATGTTTTCTACAATTTGAGGCTGCAAGAAAAAAAAAAAAAAGAAAAGAAAGAAATAGGAAGGCCATGTTCCCTTTTATCTACAGTAGGTGCAAGGCTTCAATTCGACCTGTGTCCCTTATGGTCTACCCAGTGGCATATTTAAGCAAAAACAAGCAAACAAACAAATGAACAAACAAACAAACCCTCGGGGCATTTTGATAAAATAAAAAGAAGAAAATAATTGGCCTGGATATAAAGTATGTGCTAGTAGAATGAGTTATTACTGAAGGAGAGTCACACATCTACCTCTTGCTGGCTGTGCCCCGTAACAGAGCCATAATGCAGGGCCTCGTGGGTGACGCACTGCACAGCTCCACAGACAGCACTCCCCGCGTTTGCGGGGCACACAGCTTGTACATTGCACACAAGCGCAGGGAGCACATCTCACGATTTCAGGACAGTATCAGTCTACTCCCTACGTTTCCTTCTACACTATGGCAATGTCCTGGATTCCCTTCCCCTGACCCCCCCCCCCAAAAAAAAAAGAAAAGAAAAGAAATATGTGTCACTACAAATGTTATAATACTTGAGTTGACTGTTTTTGAAAAAAATGACAAAGAAAGCCACATCCTCAGGTGATGGTCTGAGTGCCCTCTGAAGCTGACATAAATTTGGGTAAATAAAACACGATTTCTGCACCTACAGGTGTTCTAGTCTACCATTATCCTTCTCCTTTGCCTTTGTCCCCTTGGATATCACAACAGATAATCCCACTACCAGTTGCTTATTAAAATTAATGTCCAGTACGACTCTTTTAAATTTGTCTCAAGGTTTACAAAAGATTTGCAATTTATGTGCTACTTAGAGGCAAAATATTAGTACTGGGGAAAACATATTTATATAAAAAGCTGTTTGGATTACACCTAATATGGCATGAGGATTCTAGAATAAAAACCAATGATTTAATTTAAATCAATGATATGGGATAAACACTGTGGTTAAATTTTTTTTAAAAAAAGGTGAGGATCAAGGAATTTATGTATGTAAAGAATATGATAAACTTCATGGGAAGTAGTAGTACCTAATTTAGAATGGCACACCTTAGAATGGCCAGGTAGCTGGGTTGGTTAGTGTTGTCCCAATCTGCCAAAGTTATGAGTTTGATGGCAGATTAGAACACATGCAAAAATCAACCAATGAGTGCACAAATAAGTGGAACTGTTAGGTACCAGCTAGGAATGACCAGCCAGGGGGGAAATAAAGTTAAGGCCTTCGCCATTACAGCCTACCAAGGAAAAGAGGCTGGAAGCAAAAGGGAGTCACGTCCCACCTATTCACTCAGCAGTCCTGAGCTGGGTTTGATAAAATTGCTAGTGTCCTGAGCATTACAAGCAAAATAACACAGGAGGGGGGGAGAGTCCTTGAGACTGTGTTGAGAAAAGGGGCTTCTGTAACAATGTTACTAAGATCATGGGGTGTTCTGAACATCACAAGCAGGACTGGCACAGGAGGAAGAGGGGCCTGTGGGGGGAAAGGGGACCTCTGTAACAATTCCACTAAGGCAAAGACCTTTTATTGACTGGGAAAGATTTTTTAGCTGTATGTTATCTCCAAGATTTAGAAGAGAAGAAAGAGGGGTGCCTCTAGAAGCCCACCAAAGTATATCACCCCTGAACCCCAATATTAGTGAAGTACCCAGTGTAGCCTCAGCTCAATTGTAAAGAACTTACTAACAAATTTTCTTTCCTGTATATTTGGGGCATTTAGACTTGCCTGGTACCTGCTCGCAACTCCGTGCTTGTATGCGTTTCACAAATAAACTTGCTGTCTCATTTCCACTACACGTGCTGTCTCTTGCTTGGATTCATCACTTGAGGCGAGACAGGCACTGAGGCAGGGGGAAGGGCTCCTGACTGGGGTGTTTTTCTCCCCATCTGTAACAGAACAACAAATGATCTTTCTCTCTCTTTTTCTCTCTATATATCCAGTCATTAGAGCATCAAAATATGATTAATTTTAAGAAAAATTTATTTCAGTTGAAATTAATTTTCCAATTTATAATTTTGGAAAATTTTGTGCTCACATCCAATTTTTTTAAAATATGCTATTTCAGTAAAAGTGAAGACATAGTTCTCTAAACATAAGTTTCTTTGTAAACTTTTATGACTGTGAAAGGTATTTTCACTGCCTATGTCACATTCTAGCCATGTGTCCCTGAAGAAGTGACCAAAATAGTCAAAATATTTCTAAATGTCTAATGTTTAGTTTTTCAAGAGATATCACTTTCTATTAATGTTTTTAATAATCAAGACAAGATATACCAATTTAAACTACATATAATATGAAATTTGATTTAAAACTAATTACTTTAATCCTTTCATAAATTCTTTCCCATTAGAAAACATTTATTGTTTAAGCTTAAATTTATTAACCAGCATAAAATGTTTACCACACCAGAGGTAACTTATTAAATATAAGATATTTATGTTAATATTTACATAATTTAATTGTATGCATTACCTCTAAGCTCTCTCCTTTCTAAAAAGCACTATGAGTTGCAGAAAAGTTGATTACTTTTCTGAAAAGTGTAACTACGAAAAAAAGTGAAAACTTTATGTCAAATTTTTTAGAACTGTCATGCCTGGGAGAAAATTGGATTCAATTAATATCAACACTACCATTTCTGTTGTATAAGCCAAGAAATAGGTAAAACAGACTAGATGTGTCAGCTATGCTTTTTAAGGACATCCTTGTATTTTCTTGAATAACTTTATGATTTACTGAGTCTTAGTGAAGGAAAACCTAATGTTCATCTCTACTGGGATGTGTGCTAGCCTAATTAAAATTCTAAGCATAATAAAACCAGAACTTGAAGTTATATTTCCCTCCAGACTACTATCAATTTTGAAGGAAAATATCCATCATAAAGGTAAAGAAATGTTCTCTGAAGAATTAATTTAGGGAAGATATGTAATGTATCATATTGTGAGGCACCCAGGGGAGATTGGGAAGACTAGTACTTGTGGACAGAAATAACATGCAAAATTCTTCCTGGTTTTTCTTTTCATTTTCCAATTATTTTATATAGACTCATTCAGTAGTAAATTAATGTGTGAATAAACTCATGCATCTTGTTTGGGACATTAAAGTAGAAGTCATAATCTGCCGTATTTTGAAAACATCACTATTTGTAAACACACTTAGCTGTTTTTTGATCATATGAAATAGAAAATGTGTATAAAGCTACTCAAATGAAAAGTCAAGGTTATATAAATGATGACGCATTACGACTCATCCTCACTGAAGGTAGTTATGATCCAACATTTTCCATGCATCCTTTTAAATGTTGTATTTATGTATATAAATACTGAGAGAAACAATAAATATGCAGTCATCCCTGAACTTGGATTACTGAGTTAAGCAGAATGAGCAACATTCTAAGTCAGTGTATGTGGGTTTTCGTACTGCCTAGGCCACATTCTAGCTATGTAACCTTGAGGAAGTGACTGAAATTCAGATACAAAACTCTAATTTAAAAATTTGAATACATCTTACCTTTCACCACAGCATGAATGGACCTGGAGGGCATTATGTTAAGTGAAATAAACCAGTCAGACAAAGACAAATAAATACCACATGATTCCAATTGTATGTGGAATCTAGTGAACAATTAAATAAACAAAATAGAAACAGACTCATAGATACAGAAAACAGTCTGACAACTGTCAGAGAGGAGAGGGGAGGGCTGAGGGGCTGGGTGAAATAGATGAAAGGATTAAGGGGAAAAAAAAAACCCTCAGGAACACAGACAATAGTATGGTGATTGCCAGAGGCCAGAGGAAGGGAGGGCAGACAGAGGGAAGCCAGGTTAGAGGCAGGCAATAGAGAGTAAACAGGGGATAAATGGCGACAGAAGAAAACTAGACCCTTGCAATGGTGAGCAACGTGCTGCAGACTGATGATGTATTGTACAATTGTACTCTGAAGAAACCCATATAATGTTATTGACCAATGTAACCCTCTGTAAATTCAACAAAACAATCTAAAGGAAATTTTTAAAAATTGAAATAAAATATAAAAACAAACACAAAAGTGATAGTATGGCAACCAGCAGATTTTATGAAAATAGGAAATTCTTCTGAGCAGGTTGCTTTATCCACTTATTTCTTTTATAGTTTGGGCTACTAGACAGAGTTATTAAAAAGATCTTTATTGAGGAGTAATTTACATCAACAGCTCTACATATGTTAAGTGTGCAAATGACAGTTTTGACACACATGTATATACATGTTCCCAAGAAAACCTCCACACAATCAAAGCAGCACATACATGTACCACTTCCTAAATTTTCTTGTGCTTTTTTGTAATCTTTCCTTCTTGTAAACAAACACCAACCCTGTATATTTGTTCACATTTTCTAGAATTTTATATAAATGAAGTCGTACAGTATATGCTTTTCTGTCTGGTTTCTTTCACCCAGCATGATCAGTTTGAGATTCAGCCACGGTGTTCCGTGTATTTATTTCGGAAGAGCACTCCACTGCATATTCACAGTGCAAGATATTTTCCCATTCACCCACAATGGACATTTGCATTATTTCCTCTGTGTTATTGTAACAAACACATAAAAATCCTATAATCTTAGCAATTTCTGTGGGTGTGTAGTAATATCTCACTGTGGCTCTATCTGCATATTTCTAATGACTAAGAATGTTGAGCATCTTTTCATGTGCCTGTTTCTAGTATGTGTGTTATTTTGGGAGGGACTGCTTTTTATTGTTCTTTTACACTATGAAGACCTATCATAGTGTCTTTAACATTGCAAATAGAGGTAAAATGTTGTTAAGGTGAATAAGGTATATTTCAAATATGATGAGTTTACATTTTGATACCCACTAAAGTTTTGATGAATGATATCTAATATAATTTAAATTTTGTTGGATTGATATTTCTTCTAATTTCAAATAATTTTTAAAAGATCAGTTTTTCTAAATATTCTTCATTTGGCTTTACACATGGTAGTTAGTTACAAGATGACCCTACAGACCCAATGAACCACACTTCCTGGAATTCCAGTCCTCCTGTGGTCCCTGCACTCTGTAAATCTGAGCTGACCCTGAGTGAATAACACAGTGCAGCAAGAGTGTCAAAGGAAGGAAGAAAGGAAAGGAAGGAAAAGAAGGAAAGAAAGAAGGAAGGAAGGAAGGAAGGAAGAAAAGAAAGAAAGAAAATTGAATACCGTCTTAGTATATTGCGTAATTCACAGACGCATGAGACTTTTGAAAATATTTTAATTGACACATCTTTATATAATTTAAAAATATAAAAAATCTTCTGATATGGTTTAAAATGTATAAAGGCACATACTTAAATACACATATACTCATGCATTTATTCATATACATTCTTGCATATGTGAATCATGTAGAGAAAGAAGCCAAACTAGATCTTTCAAAATTTAATTAGAATGATTTAAAAATCAGATGGAAATATAAAAATTTTTGTTTAAATATAATAAGCAAGACAAAGAATGACATATACAGGCCAATGAACACATACATTTTTATAAAATATGATAGAAACAGTCATGAAATGCTACCATTTTCTGAAGGAAATGCACACTTAGAAAATAAAATTTAGCTTGCTGTGCATTCTCAATTTTCTTTGTTTATTTCAAACTTAAATATGAGCTTGCTGGCACGCAACAAAAACCAAAGAAGGAGATCTGGTAAAGGTTAGGTCATTCCCAGCCACCACGCTCTGAATTCCTTTTTTGTTTTAGTGCCATTGCTGATTTCTCTTTATGATTTATTCTCTTATTCTAAATTGCCTCAGTATTTCTATTGAATGAATGGGGTTTTCCACTCTGCATTACTAATTCAATAAAAAAGAAATTATAGACTCAGCTCATATAAATATCTGCTGGATATTCATTCAGAAAAACCCTCTCAAAAATGTTTAATTGGCCTTGACTGATGTGGCTGAGTGGATTGAATGCCGGCCTGCAAACCAAAGGTGGCCAGTTGGATTCCGAGTCAGGGCACATGCCTGGGTTGTTTCTCTCCCCCTCTTTCTCCCTCCCTTCTCCTCTGTCTAAAATAAATAAATAAAATCTTTAAAAATGTATTTAATTGGATTTAAAACTAAATATTGTAGAGATACAAACAAACATCTGATGAAACAATAGTATAGTGTAGTATTTTTCTAAACCGTCTCATTTTTATATTCATGTCAGTACAAGGAACAAACAAAACAAAAATATCAGTTCAATTGAAATAACAATAAATTCACAAAATTAACTTGGCAGAGTCAAAAAAGTTTTGATCATACTCAGACTCTTACATCAGCTTTTATAAAACTGTACCATAGATGATTATAAATGAAAACAATTATGAATTTTTAAGTTACATCACCATTGTCCTATGTACAAATTTTATTTGAACATTGCATGGCCACAAATGTATTATTGATTCTTATCCTAAATCAAAATTTTTCACCAAGGCAAAGTTAAATATATCAATTTTCTCAAAAATAAGTAATATAATTTCAAAATTCACAATATTTAAAATGAGGGATTTATAGATATCTTTTTGATTATGTTAAATTATTACACTACATATAAGGAATTTAAGTGATGTTATTTAGCCAGAGGGAGGAAATTAAAAGTAACAGTAGTGTTTTTCTCACGATGCAGGCTTGTTGGGAATTTTGATTTTGTTGTGTTGCTAAAAATAGTTTATAACAAGATTTTAATGACTGGAAACATGGTCTCATTTAGAATATTTTTTTCCTTACATCATTTGACACACCTCAAATATTTGAATTATTTTAATTAATAAAATGAAGCACATTTCCTAAATCTCCTGATTAATCAGATTTTGACAAATATCTATTAGTAATTATGATTCTTAGTCCTTAGACCTAGATTAGCTAAATTTGGGATATGTCCTCCCTCAACAAAAGCTTCATATAGATCAGTTTATTTTATAGAATAAAGTGAGTATGACATGAAATCAACAGAAGAAACCTAATAAAAAATGAAATAAGATAATGATTCTGAGCAAAAATTATTAAAATATACTCTGGGTTGAGATAAGATTAATAATCCTAAAATTATATGATAATTAACAAAAATATGTGTGTACATATATGTATGTTTATATTTATACAGCTTAAGTAAGATAATTTTGACACAACTATATGTCATAAATAGTTATAAATTCTATTTATTTTAAGAAAACATTATCAAAGACATTTAAAAAAGAAAAAATGAACATTTTAAAAGTTGTAGAAATTATCAATCACCTGAGAGATTTTGCTTTCAAATTAGGGCAAAGTGAGAATTGATGTGTCTTGTATCTATATAGGGAAAAAAATTTCACATAATTTAAGTTTTGTATAAGTTCTTTAATGCTTAGACTTGTTTGAATAAATTTTTGACAATGTTAAAAGAAAAAAATGCAAAGGCATGATCAAATAACCCTTTTTCACATATTTGGAAAGACTTGTTGCTATTTCACAATGAAATATATTTACAGAAAATATACAAAAAATTTGAATAAATGAACAACCTACATAAAATGCTTATAAAGTTGTAATCTGTCTATATAAATAGACACATAAATATTATATACATATGTCTCACCTTATTTATTATATGTAGTATTTATATCATATGTGTAGAACTATGTCTAGAACAAGAGAACTGGAAAATAGCTGCATGGATATAGAATACCTGAATGCACATTAGAATATTTACACCTAAGTATTTAGAAAAGCAATGGCTAATCCATCCCTATTGCTTATTCACTCTAGTGTTTATTGAGTATGCCTCACACAGTGTTACAAATGATGTCATAATAAGAATGTTATTGTCATCAAAGAACTTACTTTTCCAATGTTCAAAGAACTTAAAATTAATAAAAGAAAATGGTTGTATGAATGAAGAAGTACAATATGAGTGCATAATAAATAAAAGGATGATGGGGGAAGGTACATGGTCGTTATAGTCAAGTACATGCTAATCTGATTTTTAGCTACAGCACTTATAATGTCTGACATCTGATAACTTTTAATCACTTTGAGCTACATACTGAAATTAAGTGTAATGGTATGACCCATTCAGAAGTAATGGGGTGGACTGGAGATAATGAATTGTCTAGCCCAGTATGTATGACACATATAAAACTTTAATGAATTTAATTTATATATGTGTGTATATGTATACATATATGTACATGAGCATATGTACAGATACATGATTGTATATGTGATAATATGTTTAAAATTGCAAGTATAGATTATCCAATTAATGGCTTTAATTAGGAAAAGAGAGATTTTAGTCAAGTAAGCCAAAAAATGAGATTTTATCACATTATTTTAATTTTTAATTGATGTTTCTTGGAGCTTGCATGGACAAGAATTAGTTAACAGTCAAGCTTTAACAGAGCAAGAGTTAGATTCCATTATCCACAGCCATTTAATATCTGTGCCTTAGTAGTCATATGCAGAACAAAGCTGGTGGAAATAATCATCTTATGGATACTTAAAAAGGTTTCTTTTGGTCAAAGTAAGGCTTTTTTTAAGTATACATTCTTTTTCACGTATTTGTTAAATATCTGATAGCATAGTTAGATCAGTGACAGAAACAACCATCTTAAAAAATAGACAATTCTGTATTTTAGATGAGAACAAGCTAATAATGTCGCTAAATAATCACTATAAAATTATCTAAAATTTACCATTTTAAAATTAAAGTTATTATTTTAGATAGGCATGTTACAAGTTAAAATAATTTGTAATAGCCATATAATATAAAGATCTCATAATTTTTGTATAAGGAACACCATATAATTCATTCATTTCATGTGTGGAAGTCGGTGACTTTTTAGTCATTTTCCAAGCCGCACAAGCATAATGATGAGTCAGTGCTAGAGCATGTCTACCACTCCAGTCAAGCCCCCCATGCTCACGCACTGCTCATCCCGGAGTCGGCTCCCCAGCCAAGCACCACTTTGGCCAAGCACCAATAAACATTTTGTTTCTAGAGAACTGGGTTTTCATGACACTTTGTGTAAGTGGAATCGTATAATAGATGGCCTTTTACTCTTCACCTTCATTTAGCGTAATATTTTCAAGTCCCCTCATGGCTGCTATTGATAATAGGGCTGCTAAGAACATTAGTGGGCTATCTGAATGTCAATACAGATTTTCTATTTCTTGAGTATTTGCCTGGAAATGAAATTGCTGCATCATGTGGTAAATAATTTACATGTGACATTCTGAGAACATGTGTTCCTATAGTATTTCAACATTTTAGTTTATCACCAGAAAAGAATGAGGTTTTCCAATATTCTGTTTTCTTGTCAACATATGCTAGCATCAATCATTTTTTTCATAATCATTTCAGTGGGTGTAAAATGGTATGATTATAGTTTTAATGTACCCTTCCAGAAAGAACGATATTGTTGAGAATCTTTTCATGTGGTTATTAACCTTTAGCATGCACAGTGTACTCCTTTTGAGAATATTTTATTTGTGGGGGCTATCTGGATCATTTTTTCTGGATGCCAAATGGAGACTATTTTGAATAGATGATATTTGAATGTTAAGGTCAAATTATTTTGAGGTTTCCATAAAAGACTAAAAGTAAAATTGCAAGTCTTCATTTAACATTTTTTCTGTGATTTGAATTTCATGCACAATAATTATCTGCAGAATATTTTGATTTATTCAGTGCATATTGCCTCGGTTCCACTGAGACTCAGTGGAGCAGAGGTATGCACAGGCAGATTTGCTAGTAAGGCTCCACGTAAGTAAAAAATGATTTTAACCCTGCTCTTTACTGGATTATTAAGTCATATGATTTTTATTCAACTGGAAATGGAAAATAATTGTTTTCTAGGCATTGACTCCATGCTCAGTCTTGAGGTAATAATTACTCAATGTTTTTCAAAATATTGCTTGAAACTTTTACATCCAGAAATATCATAATAGACATACTTTCAAAAATCTTATTGTACCACTTGCATGATGGATAAATTACAATAAACATAATTTTATAGTCATTGCTGATCTTGCAAGGGTATGAGAGAAATTCCAAATGATCTTGCAGGCCAAAATATTGGAAAAGAATAGTAAGCAAAGATGGGCTCCAGAACAATGTAGCACTGAGGACACAAGGGAAAAGTACCTTGGCTTTGGACCCAAGTAGGCAGGCTGACAAGAACCTTGAGCCCACAGAAAACTTGTGTTCTCGGTGAGTAAAGAGGCAACCTAGAACAAAATTCAACTTGCCAAGGAAAAAAGCCTTAAAAAAAAAAGAATTTGCTTTTACTGGGACCTCAACAAAGAATTATTAATAATAACAAGTTAATAATAATATCAGCAACAAAAATAAGCCTTCCTTTAATCAATCTTGAAGTTTGAATTTCTGTTACATGTATGGTTGGGAAGTTTGCAAAGTCATCATATTTTGATAATGACTTTGACACCCAAAACAAGAAATTACAAAATTTCTCTAGAGAAAGCATGTTTGATCCAGGCTTAAGGATTTCCACAGCTAATATTCAGCCCATTCTTAACTATAAATTAAAAAAATAATCACAAGTTGTATAAGCAAGACACTACATAATTTTAAAAAATTAGGCCCATGGCATTTGTATATCAGAATGTTTAAATATAGAATATAAAATAAATGCTTAATAAATTTCAAGAAAAAAATTTAAATGGAATAAATCAGCAATAGAAAACAACATTAAATTAGATAAAATAAAAATCCATTTTGAAAAGAACAAAGTAGAAATTTTATCTGGATTCTAAAGCTGAGTAGGCCTCTTTTCCCCACTCTGTGCCAAAAGGCTGGGCTGCTCGAAATTCCATCTTTTCTTACCATTCATTAGCTTCTCATTTCCCTGCTTCATTTGCAGGCTCAGAGAACTCTTACTGCTTCTGTAGCTGTCTTGAATGTTTGGAACGGTACATGTATAAAATTTTATTCACTGGGGTTTTTAAACCATCTAAGTTAATACAGCAAGAAGCTCTTAAAGAACATTGCATCCACCGTACTCCTAGCAGTGGAAACCTCACGTAATATTTTGAGAGACAATAAATAATTTTATAATACATTTGAAGAAATTACATTCTTTTTTGTTTTTCTTTGGCATTTATACAAATAAAAATACAGTGAAATTGCTAAATATTTATTGATTTTAATACTATGTAACTATACACGTGTGGATTTCTTAGAAATTCTATACAGATTCTGCTGTGTCACTTGTGAAAAGATAGTTTTATCCCATCCTCTCTGTCCTTATGTCTTTTATTTCTCTTTTCATTTTTATTTGTTTTTGTAATGTAACCTCTTTAGAGTTCTATATCGGTATGGTGTGCTCTATTGAAGTTGAATTCATTTATATCCTCCAATACAGCAGTTTCATTTCTAGTCTAGACCCAAGGGAACGTGTAAATAATGCCCACCAAAGCCATATACTGAGATAGTACATCATTTGTCGGAAAACCAGCGCCAGCGGGTACACACCCTGTTAGCAGTCTGAGACAGCATAACAGAGACTCGGACGCTACGCTGACGTGGTTGCAACATCCAAATGAAAGCATGTCCAGTGAACTGAACAACGTGCTCAGTGCTCTAGTCAAAATTCAGAATTAAATAAACTGTAACGTGTTAAATTTGAAATTCTTCTGACCTGCTGGTAAATGTGATTGTTCATTATCTAAAACCTTTCTTTGAATGAATGATAGTAAGAAGCACAGTTTTGTTTATGTATGTTAAACTTAAAAAGTTTTGTTAAGTTATCAAAATCTATAGCATCAAGTAATATAAAGTAACCAAGACATGTCTAACAAAAGATGCATTTTATATCTGTAGAATAATGTATATCCTTAGTGATATTCATTTTAAAGGATGTAAACAAATGAATAAACATAAAATATAAAGAATCAAAAGAGTAAATATGTTTATTTTACTGAACAATTTTCTTCAGTTTCAGTAAAAACTGAATTTCAGAGAGTTTTTTTATAAGATTACAAACGTTTAAGATTTATATGGACCAGAGGGGAATGGGGAAGGGGGCAATAGTGGAAGGGAAGGGAAGGGGCTAGACAAAGAACATGTATGACTGACCCACGGACGTGGACAGCAGTGTGGGATTGACTGTGGGAGCAGGGAGGGTGGTGGGATGGGCAGAGGAAGGCACAGGGGGAAAAATGGAGACAGCTGCAATAGAATAATAATAAAATGTTTAAAACATAATATTATATGGAAACAAAGATTAAAATAAGCAAGGTGCACCTGAAGAAGAAAACTGTATGCAAAAAATTGCCCTACTGGGTGCGTAAACATGCTGAAGTGAAGGAGTTCAGTCAGTGTGATAGCAGCGCTGCAGAGAGACCTTGAAACTGACCTGCATGTATGTCAGAGTTTGATGTATTACAAGGGAACATTGGTGAGGAACAGGATGCATACTTAAAAATGTGTGCTCTGATAATTTACCTGTATGAAAACAAATTGTTTCTCATTCTATCCTATTTAAAATGCTCAAATAAAAAATTAATCTTTTTGAAAGGAAATGCATTATTTACCTTGGCAAGTACAGTGTTTTAACAAACAAAAGCAATCAATGCCTTAATGGAGAAACATGATACATTTAGCTCTTTTAAAATTAAGTTTAATTTTTCTTACCAAAAAAAGTTACACCTGGAAGAACATATATAAAATGAATAAAATGAATACATGCTTATATTCTACTATGTATGAATTAGGAGAATGAGGGATAGGCAGTGAAACAGATAACTTTAACATTCAGTCAATGCATTAACAGTTGTAGTTCTCTGTTTTAGTACAATGGGAGTGCTCTTGGTCTGTGGGAACAGTGTTTGTGTGTGTGTGCATGCACTTCTAGGAAAGTGCAGGGATAGGTGACTGTGGCCAGGGATTTTGTTCCACAATAGTTAAGGAGAAAATCTTCAATATGTGTTCCTAGGCTGTTCTCAGGTTAACCTTGATTTTTAGAAGGAGCATCACTTGAATGAGATCATACATCTATCCTGCAAGTGACACATACTGTAGAAATGAAACTTAGCATGCCCCAGGAAGAAAAAAAACTTAGATTTTGGAAAACAAGTAGTAGATCCTGCCATAATGAGTAAATAACTCAAATAATCAACAGGAAAAAATACCTATAGAAATAATAGTTGAAAAAAATTACATACAAACATTTCACAGAAGTACAAAAGTACTGTGAATTAATTCCTGGAAAGAAGTGCAACATTATCAATAACTAAGGTTACACAAAACCAAACTAGAAGTAAGAATAATTTTATACACTGTGGTCAGAAATTAAAGGGGATGTTAATACCAACTGAGGATATGCTGCTGGTTGGGCCATAAAGTGTGTGGTGCACTGATCCAGGGAGAGAAAAAGTTTTCAATGCCTGATAAAAAAACAGGATGCACACATCTGTGACCCAGCAATTCCACTCATTAACATATAATCTCATTATGTCTGTGCACATACACACCAGGGCAAATATACCAAAATACCAATAAACAACATATGCAAAACTCAGCACCACAATGGTATTCTACTGTGCATTAACAAAGAAAGGATAAATGAATTATGGTGCATTTACTTAATAAATTCCTATATAACAGATGAATGAATAAACTATTGCTACAGGAATCATCATGAATGAATTGAGAAACATAAATGGAAAAGTTACATTACAGAGAATTGTTTATCATAAGATACTGTTTATTAAAAGTTCAAAACAAATAAAAAATCATATTGTTAATTATACATAATATATATACTATATATTGGAATATATAAATAATAATTATACATTAAAGCATGTGATTATATATATATATAAAATGTATATATTTCAAATAAGAACAAAAAGTAAAGGTTGAGCACAGAAGTCAGAATGCTGGTTATCTGCAATGGAGAGAATAATTTTATCTAAAAGGAGAGTTTTTCAATCCTAATCATATTTTACTTCCTTCTTCTTAAACTGAATTGTGGATATAAGGGCATTCATTATTTTTTTAAATATGTACTATTACATATCTAATATATTTCCTGTAAATTATATATGTTATACTAAATTCATCTTTAAATTGATTACCTAAGATTATCTATATACAGGGAAGAGAAAAATCCACTCTCCTTGACTCTCAAAAATATATCACTAAATCAAGTTATATCGATTGAGATACAGGTAAGCAACCATATTCAGGGCCCAATGTTTGGCATAACATTTTCCCACACTTTTGTTGCTTTTTAAATATATTTATGGGATTCCTAAGTGCTATTTCAATACATTTAAACTTCCAGATGTATTGTTACCATTTTCTATTACTGCGCTCCACTCTTTGCTATTTCATACTTTGTATTTTATGGTTTTAATGTGCATATGCACATACACATATACTTTGTTTCTGTGCATATATTCTACTATATACTAGAAAATGCAAAAATGTATACATATATTTCATACAGGCAGCAACTCTAAAAATATGACCATAATACAATATTCTAATTATCTCATAATTTTAATCATGGTGATCTTATATTTTGAAGAGTATGCTAATAAAAGGAATTAATGGAGTTAATTAAACAACACTATTAAAACCGATGAACATAATTTTCAACATGTAAAAATTTAATACCACTGTCCATGATTAATGAAGTTGCCACAAAAAGTACCTCCTTGTTTACAGTTAGACAGTCAGGGATTGAATTGGTGTGAAACAGAAATATAGGAAGGAAGGGAGAAAGCAGGAGTTAGGAAAGCAATTAGCAGAATCTAATAGAGTATTATTAATTTAATAAAAGCATGTCTGTTTCTTTGATTGTAAAAGACACAAAGTGA
The DNA here is from genome assembly GCA_004027475.1 of Anoura caudifer. NCBI lineage: Eukaryota > Metazoa > Chordata > Mammalia > Chiroptera > Phyllostomidae > Anoura > Anoura caudifer. The sequence continues at coordinate 345,766 of PVKU01000603.1, forward strand.
TTCGCTGCTGAAAGTTATAATTCAGAATATAGTGTTCTGTCAATCTTTAATAATCAATAGTCTATTTTGTAATAAATTTGAATGAGATGTGTAATTATAGTGCTTAGTATTGTTAATTCCATTCTTATCTCAAGAGTAGATAGAGCAGGCCTCATAAATCACTTTATACCCAACAGTACTTGGCACAAGTATGTGTATCACCAATATAACATGTATATACATTAGATAATATATGTCATGTAAAACTGGGAATTAAACTTTGAAGTTAGGTTTCCTACTTTAATCACTGTAGAGCATGTAATCTAAGCATGTACACAGACCACATGGCTGCCTTTTTATTGTGAGTTAATACAACTTATCTCCCCAGATTTCTTGCTCTTTTCAGCCATAAATTATCATTATTAAAGTCATCATTATAAAAACAAGAGAGATGCCTGTTAAATAACATGTCTTTTATGAAATTAGTGATTTTAATATAGCAGAATTAAAAAAAATAGAACAGGAAATTCCCATTAGATGCAAATGATTGATGTTTGAAACCAGTGAGCAAAATTGAGTAGTGAGAATGTTTGTTAAACAGGAAGCCATAAATAGTCAAAACAAAGTTCTAACTACTTCACAGTATGGCTATGACTAGTCATTTGTGAAGCAAATTAATGCATAGTGCTGCATCTGCACTCACGCTAAGGCAGAGATCCATTTCAGTATTTTTCTTTAGTGGTTTATACTTATGGGATTTTTTTCTTCTTTTTAGTATAGAAAATTTTGTGAAATTACAATCTTCATTTAATTTTATTTTACCTCCCTGTCTTGGAACATAAATGAGAAGCAGATGTTGTTGGAGTTGGGGGCGGGGGCTGCAAGTTTCCAGGAGAAGCCCTGTGTTTAGTTCTGGGCTGCATTCTACATTCAGGCAAAACAGGACTGTAATGGTGTAATATTGTCAATAGCGACTCCTCCGAAGGTTCTCTCCAGAATCCCCATGATCCAGAGACAGTATTAGAAGGGTTAAGAAATTGATGCAGGCCCCAGTGATGAGACAATAGCTCCTGAAACGTTTTAGACAAACAGAGGTCAGGGAATGGAACAAAAATTCAAGTAAGTCCAAAGAGCGGAAGAGAAGACTGGGATCCACACACTCAGCCAGCATGGCAGATTCCGTGGTGTATCTGGACCAGCTGCACCCTTGTGCTCAAGCACAGGTCAGACCACATCACCCTGCAACAGACTTCAAGAAGAGCAAGGGACCTGCACATGTGTATTCAAAATAAGCTTCACCCCTTTCCAAATGGTATCATTAGATATTATTCAAACATGCATCAGATATGTCACCAGGGTCAAAATCAGGAGAGAAAAATCTAACAAATGGACCATGGATCCAACAAACACTGGTTCATGCAACAATAAGGTACCAATTAAATATTATTAAAATTATACTAATTCACAAAGTTCTATCTCCCTGAACTTGATAATTTAGATCAATGATGGAGTTTAAAGAGGAGTTTTTATTATTTGCATATTAGAGTTATGTCATTAGTAAAATGTTTGTTGTTCTGCTATACTAGCAGAGATAATATAATTACTGAATACAAGAAAAGAATTTTTAATAAGATTAAGAAAAGTTGGTAAAAAGAGCCCTTAAGCAGGAAGTATAATCTTTTTCTGTTTCATGGTTAAACCTGTGAAAATTGTCAAGAGCCATCTATTAAAGTACAGGATTTAGATAAAAATTAGAAACTAATATTTATGGTCTAGTAATTTAAAATAAGTCAGTAAATAAAGATTGAGGACAGGACCCACCCATGAATTTTATGTGCATTTGTAATGACATGTTGATGAATTATCTATACTCTCAAAATCATTATCCAGGTGCTGTGCGTGTAGTGTATTAGTTGGGGGGATACTGCATTTAATATCTACTACCTTCTGCAATATATGTAAGCACTCCAATTATCAAAACTATCTTGGTTATTTTTTTTTTTTTAATTTTAGATCAAGGAGAGTTAATGTAAAACATAGACTGCTTCACAAAGAACAGAAGTCGTCTGAAGTGGTTTCCCTCAAGGACATTTACTTCTATTTTTTTTAACTCCCATTCATTTTTTAATTCATTGTAACTGTGATTTTACATTTCCTACTCCAATGAATGCTCCTTAAAATGTATTTTAAAACACTGTCAAAACCCCAGTCTTACTTATTTCTCCATCGTTTTGGGTTGTATTGCTCAATTTCTTCGCCCTCATTGCTCTCAAGACAACATACTTTATCTTTTGACCTTCACACTTTAAAATATACATTTTTGCTAGTTTTCTGTTGTAAAAATCCCCCTTATTCTCCTTCTGTTCATTTTTGTCAATGAAATTCTATGATTTAATTCTGCATCTACACGTGATGAATTTTTAATCTGCTTTTCCAAACTTCTTCTTTCTGCATGTGTAAATATACATGACGGCTTCTAAACAACTCTACATAAATACCTCACTTTTCCATCTCCATTTTTCTCACATGAATTTGGAACTTGATATTACTAATTCTGATGACTGGTAATGATTGTGATAATGAATATAACCATACACAATTGTGAAACAACTTTTCCCCAATATAGTATTTCCCTTTATAACTCTGTTTATTTACAATTTTTAATTGAATTTCACATTGCCTTCTCTCCCTTTCTCTAGTAAGATGACACCCATTTACCATTCAAAATCAAGTTAAATGTAATTTTATCATATTTATGTACTCGTGATTAATTTGATTGTTCAACAATGTAAATTTAGCAGGCCATACCATGGCATTGAGGATACAACTGAAAAATCCCTCTTCTCCCAGAGTTTACAACCTAACAATTCCTGCCATTTTGTGGTGCTTAAGAAGTAACAGATATTGTGACACATTCTTAAAACAGATCATTTAACATTCCAGAAAACCCCATGAAAAAGGTACATTCATAAAATGATTATTTTCCCTTCTTTGGGGATTAAAAAAATGAGGCTTACAAACAGCCACAAACTCTGAATTGTAACTAAATTCTTCCCTTTCGGCTCCTAAGTTCAAGCTATTCTATAAAAACATTACAAAAAATGTTTAATTCCCACACATAAGTTAAGCCTCAAGATGAAGTTTTTTAGAGGTGGCATTTATAAAGGCAGGAAAATTTTGCACATTGATTTTTATAAAAATGGTGTATGCGAGAGCACGAGGCAATCCCTGATTTTCACAGGAGTTGATTCAATAAACCTAACCGGGCATCAAACATCTGGACCTTTTTGACATAAAGAAACCCACATCCTAGTTAAGTAGAAATTAATGTAAAAAAGAAGAAAGCAAATAAATTGTAATATAGTAATGACCATACAACTGCTCTTAATAATGTGTGGTGGAAAAAAAGAAGGTAAAATGAAATTCTTACTATCAAGCGAAGAAACATGCTCCAGGACAAGCGTCTGTAGACACCCGTCCTGAAGGGAAATGGGGATGGCACAAAGCAGTTGAAAATATCTTGCATGGAGGAAAACGTGCAAACGCGACAATGAAATCTGTGTGTTCGGAAACAGCAAGGAGACACATGTATTTAGGATGGAAGCATGATGCTGGCGTTGCGTAATGAAGCCAAAAAAAGAAAAAAAAAAAGGGCTGGAACTCAGCAGCGAAGGCCCCTGTGTGTTAGAATAAGAAATTTGAATTCCAGCCTGCAAACACTGGGTGATTTCTTGACATCATGTCAGAAAATAGTATGTTTTTCAAATGTTCTTAAGTATATCCCTGACCAACCCGGAGTCCTGAAGAGAGAAATCGTGGGCAGGCTGAAGATCCTACCAGAGAAACTGCTAGAACCCAGTATATTGCCAGCACTTCAGGCAGCAAATACAATTCATTAAAATCCACTTCAAGGATCGCTGGAGCTGTGTCTAATGATGTTAAAGAAACACAGCCAGCTAAAGCAAATGATGGATTCAGTTTCATTCAATGCAGTTCACGTGCTTAAAATGCCAAAAAAACTATTGCATTCAATGAGAAAAGTGCAATTGTACTAAATTATATAAATTATACTGCATTAATAACAATATTGATGACAAGGACATGCTGATTACATGTACAGGGAATTGTACCTTCTCCCTGCTTGCGTGTAGCCCAATTCCCTTAACCTCCGGAAGCCACCTATAAAATGGGTGGAGTGTTCTTTACTACCTACATTAAAATAGCGTTTTTGACCATTAAATGGGACAAGTGCATACAGGACTGACTCCAGTGTCAGGCATGGAGCATTATTTCATTAATCAGGGTACAAGTAAGCATATTTAGTACTATAGCAACTAACAATATAAATTTACTCTGTGACTAATTTTAACTGATGATCTTAAACTGATGTTTATCATTGTTTTCCTCTCGGGGACAGAATAATGAGCAGCGGGGTGGGTGAGGTGGCTGGAGCTGGGGAGCGGTGAGTAGGAAAGCGCTATCCTGAAGCCTGCGGGAAAGAGCTCAGAAGATTCCTGCGCTCAGCTCCTGAGCATGTCATGCTGAGCACTGCAAAGTCCGCACATCCAGTGTGAAAATGTCTCATGAAACTGTTTTCTTTTTAAAGTCACACCTTTCTTGATACGTCAGCTTTATATGATCGATGTTGTTCACGTCGTTTATAAAATCTAATTTCAGAACCTTAGAAAAAAATAATTCACCTAAAAAAACAACTTAATTACTTAGAGTTCAAGTACATGCATATACTCAGAGTATATTTTTTTTACTGCATTGCAGTCTAAAACTATGTTTTATGCTTCAAAATGTAATTAAAACGAAAATTTGATTGATTGGACAAAATCTAAATGCCTCATTTTCCAGAACTGCTATAGAAATAAAGACACATATTGCAATGACATCACATAAAAGTGGGAAGTACCGTTAATGTGTGGTTCCCTCCATCCCTCCGGCCAGAAACGCTTTACTTTCTCTTAATGGTCACTATGCCAATAGCTCAGGAATTTCTCTTTAGACTCAGTTTTATCTGTTACTCGCTAATCTCAGACACAATCTATGAGTGTAGGGTCCATTTTTCCCGTAAGAACTTGCTTGGTGCTATAGAATGGTAAGAGATTATGAGTTATTGAGTGAACGCGACGTATGTCCTGAAAGTGAGCTTGGTGGATAATGTTGTATCTTAAAAACAATACAACACGTTTTTCAGTTAAGCACAAAGCAAACCAGAATTGTTGGAACGAGCTTACTCCTGTAACCGCAGGCACAGGTGGACGTGATGTTCACTAGGGGCTCAGTCCTTCACAAGTCCTTTCTACTCTGCTTACTGGCTGCGCCGCACTTGCCTGTCTGCGGAGTGTCACAAGCATGGGTGACACCACATTTTCCAAGGTGCCTCCTGTTCCGCCTTCTACAGGGACCCACCTGCTACATTTTGGTAGCTGGCTGGTGTCCTGCATTATACATGAGCTCTCTGGGGAGAGCATCCTCTCCACTCTTGCCCAGATCCGTGGTTTGCGATGCTTCCTCCGCCTGCCCACTCTCACGCACAGCCTTCTACCATCCGCAACATTTCGTATGACACTTCTATTCAAAAATGACAGATGGCATAACTGTTTCTCGCACAACAGTGGAGGGAGAAAGGAGACAGATGAACATGTGAAATGTGAAAAAGACCCCTCTGGAGAGTTCCATACACTAAGTAGCAAGTTAGCTCCTCATGAGCATCATTGGTTACTATTTTTAACATAGTGATCATCGATATTTAAAGCTTCAAAATATTTACTCTGCGTTTAAACTTTTGGGGGAAAAAAGAGAATATGGGGGAAAATAACGAACTTTGACTTTTTCGTCCTTTCTTTGACTTTTGAATTATTGAGACCACCCTTCCTAAAATCATATAGTTCCCAGAAGGACAGATTCACGGCGCTTGACAGAAGCTTCAGAGCTCATCTCTGCCTGTAGGCAGAGCACGTCTGAACCGACTAGAATGGTTCGTTTCCTCTGCTTCTCCGCGGTAGCTCCGTACACACACAGCAGAGCCTGCCCTGGGACTTTCAGACCCTGACTGCCCAGAAAATCCTCAGTCACCCCGCAAGAGGCTGTTGGGTATTAGCAGAATTTTAATCCATTCTTTCTCTCAAAACATTTTCAAATCTGCAAAAAATACACACATGCTCACATATTGAGTTGTTTAGTGTAATTCATTAGAAAAATATCCATCATTTCCAAAAGGGAATTAATTATTCAGGTCACTAGAATACATTTAGATAACTGGATAGTGAATAAGATTTTTATTTATCATCTTAATGTCTCGATGCTCTAGCCTGTCTCTTTAAATATCTTGACATTGGCCTTGTTTGAATTGTTGAGTCTTTAAACAGCATAGACTTTGTATATATTCTTAATATACTCTGGTGGATCTTTATTTAACATTTTATTGGGCATTAAGCATTTCATTTAACATTGTTAAGAAAAATATAATTTTAAGCAGCTGTACAAGAGAATAATTTATTGCATATACATTATTTCATAAAGTTCTGTGAAATCAGTTCTAATCCTTTGGGTTTTTTATTAACTTATTGAACCAAGACAATAGCTTCTGTTTCTGAAGTGAAAAACAGACATTCTCAGTAAGGTTATTTCTCTGGCAAAATTGCAACGGGCAAACAAGAAATTCATTGTTCAGCTGTTACCTTCGCTTTGGCAATCTGGGTACTTTGCTTCCAATCTGTAAAAAGACCTTGAATTGTCCATCAGGCAGCATATCTGCTATGTTAAGAGGAGATAATAGGAGCTTAAAATGCATCTTTTGTTTTCTGCTCTGCTGTTTATTTTCCACTTTTAGAGGCCAGATACCTCTATGACCATGTCTAACTGGTACCAAAGGCAACGCTGCACCAGCAGTTGTTGTTGAGACAAGTTGATCTGAGAGATGACAGTAGCATTCAATCAGCCTTGCAAATAACTACCCCAAATTTACCAGTGTCCAAAAGGTTATAGGCTTTTTCCTTCTAGACAGAAATAAAACAGTAAAATAACAAGCATCTACATGTGAAAATTAATAGGTCAGTATTACTTATTTAATGGATAGATTTCTGGAAAATGTCAAAATGAATTTGATTATATAATTTGTTTAAAAATTATTTTGAGACTAGGGGAGGGGTATAAAAGGACTAAATAGTAATGAAAAGTACAATAAAGGTTAAATAAAAAAACAAAAGTTATTTTGAGATTAATAATCCCAGTAACAATATAATAAAGACTTTTTTTGAATGGGAGATTTTATATATATCTCCATGGTAAATACCAAGTTTTTAACTAGTCTGGTTATAAAATAATAAAAATTAAAACATTCCGTTTCAAGGTGTTATTTCAGTTATAAATGAGGTTAAATTTCCTGACAAAACTTATTAAAATAATATAGTTCCCAGGAAAACTGTTAAATTGCCTTTGAAGATATTTTAAGATTTCTGGTACATCCAATTTCACTGATGTCCTCTATTCTAGAAGATGTCTCCAACTTTTCTTTCTTTCTTTCCTATCATTGAATGTTTTCCCTAAACTTTTAGGTCTCTCAATACCATATATATGTATGGTACCTCATCATTATTGTAACTTTTGTATAATGATACTAAATATTCAGAATAGAATTTAATATAATTAGCACTCTGAATTTGTTTTCAGATCTAGTTACTTATCAGGAGGATGGGTTATTACATATAAAAAGAACCTGAGAGACCTGAGAAACACTAGTGTTTCTTAATGTGTGTTCCATAATGATTTATATTACCTAGAGATATTTGGTATACTTGTTTACAAATGGCCTATATAGTTACGACTAATCAGCAAGTTTGGAGATAGATCTTATGAACTACATTTTTGGAAATAAGTACTCCATCTCAATTTCATCCTTGCCAAATCTAATAGTCATTTATGGATTACTGACACATTACTGAGATTCCAGGTGCCACATAGAGTAGATTCTGATGATACAAAAATGAATAAGGCACCCGGGTTAGAAAAAACAAACAAACTGTTGTTCATTCTCTTACATAAACAAATGCAACGATAGATATATGAACACAAGAATATAAGCAAAATATTTCTAACACAGTTCATATTGAGCTTGGAGGCACCATACAATACAACAAAGTAAAGCTCTTGGAAGAACTGAGGCGAGTTCAAGGCCTCAGCATCTGAGGAAAGTCATAAAGGAAGGTGAACGAGACAAAGAAATGTATTCACATAACAGACTACAGGGTGTGTGTGGGAAATTTAAACAGCATTTTGTTGTTGAATCATAACATTAGGGAAATAAGTGACAAAGATAGAGAACAAAATCAAGCAGGCACAAAATCAAAAGGCAAAATCTTATTTTATAGTTCCTGAACATATATATCTACACAGGTGATGGGAACTGAAGCAATAGTGTGATATGGTCAGATGTGCATTCAAGATAGATTCCTCTGGAAACTCTGTAAGGAAAATATTTGTATGGAAAAGGAACATTAAATGATAAATGTTTAAATGGTTAAATTGAATCACGCTATCATTAAGATGTGCATCAGTTCACCTGAGCTCACATCAACTTCAATCAGGCAGTCCCAAGGCAAAGGTAGTCAGGGGAGCTCCACGGACAGGAACAAGGGGAAAGGTTTCTGCAGAGAGAAGAGCACGTCCGAAATCACATGCACCAATTCTTACAGAGAAAACGTGGAAGGAAACAAAGCAAATGCATTGTTGATTGGCTACAGCTTAAGTAGTTGCCTTATTTGAGGAAGCCTAGTGACCGTTAGTTTGCGACTTTTGTTTTCTCAGGTTTGAGGGTGCTGACTCTGGCTTAGATTTTGGTTCTCCTGCACAGGCTACCCCAAGACCCACTTAGGCTAAGGGCCTCCCATTTAATTACTTTAATGGACCATCGATTTGGAAACTTGTTCGGGTATAGTGGTGGTAGCTCAGATGAGAAATGATGGCATCACAATTTGAAAAGATAGAAATTAAAGGATAAAGTTGAACATCGTAAAGCCATAAAACACCAGAACTTTATTTCTACCAGAACGTGTAGAGGGAGAAATGGGACATAAGGTTAACATTTTCCCTTCTTGTTGCTTTCTTTGGTACAGAAATAGATGAACATTTTCAATTCCTTTTTACATTTTAGTTGTCAGGTTGAAAAATCATATTTTTAAATGGCCTATATAGCAAAACTGAACACAACATAATAGTAACCTTTTTATATACTAAATTTGTTTTTCTCAGGATCACTTGCATTGCAAGAAGGAACAACAAGCATTGAAAATTTAATCAAATCAACAAGGAAAACGTTAAAATAATAATCACTATACAGTATTGTTTTAATGCCAGGAGGGTGACACTGTCGTTTTTAAATCTCATTGCCTAGATTAAAAATAACAAGTGGTACTGCATGATTCATGTTTTCTGTAGGAGAGGAGAAAATGATCTATGTGCTTTCCCTTTCATTGACACATATTTGTAAATTATGAGTTAAAAAAATCATTGCTTTTCTCTCCTTGGATGCCATTGTTCGCTAGTCAGCCTAGACTATTTAGATATCATGTAAATTACTAAAATCTCTCATTCAGGTTATTTAGATAGTGACCCTAGAAAGAGTAAACAGGATAAGGACTCATTCACACAACCTGTGTGACATTCCAAGAATAAAGCACAAAATATCTAGAGGGCTTGCTGAACTCTCCCACCTTATAATCTCCCTCTCCCCAACTCCTAAAACCACAACTGAATTAACTGACAATGATGCCACCACAGAGACACTGAACCATTGTTCTTCACATAAGTTGTTACAATTGTCTGTATTTTATTAGCATGTCACTTCCCATAACACACACCTTCATATAACAGTTAAAACAACATGTTTGGACCTCGCAAATTTACAATGCCAGCATTATTAGTTGCCCTTTCTCTTTTCCCTGGAAAAATGTAAAGGATATTTTAAAAGACTAGAACAATGAAAATGGCAATTGTATGTAACTTCCAGGCTTAGCCTTCTCTCTGTTTCTTCCAGGATGTCAGCATTTCAAATGCCTGCTGAGTGCATGTCTTAAAATACAGCTGAGAGTTAGGTCCATGATTATGATCATCCTTGTTAGAGTGGTAATCTATCAATCATTTTGGGAACTGTGTCTTAGAAAAATCTTGTAATGAGAACATACCCATTAGCTAAATAGCAGTTGAATATAAAACAAAGAAAAGAAATTCTCAGGGAAATTGTTTTTTATGCTTATTTCAAAAAATTAAAGTTATGTGAATATGCATCATTCAATTACCAGGGATTACAGCAGATAATTAGATTTCTAAAGATTCATATAGCATATGCATTTTATAAATAAATACACACTTTAAATGGAAGTAAGTCACAATAAATTTAATAAAATCAGATCTGCTTATTAATACAGTCATGATACTAAGAATATTGCTAAAATATCAAAAATATATTAATGATAGAAGAACATTAATCTATGCTCTTTTTCATTCCAATTTATATTCTCCAGGAAGTAATGCAAGAATGAAAGATAGACCTATAGTTCCTGTGCTCAAGACTTTCACTCTAGGTGAGTGGAGCAGCAACGGAGAGGGCTGCTCAGATCCCTCTTCAGGAAACAACCGCTAGCCAATCAGCTGTACGGAGCAGAGCTATCATTCTGCATATGTCAGTGTCATCAACACCCATCTGAGATTTTGTTCGGAAGCCACATTTTTCTGCTCTTTCCAATCATGCCTTATCCAATAAGTAAGCACTAATGACCAGTAGTAAGTGGAGCAAAATGTTCCCACAAAGGAAATGGATGGGTAGCTAAATTTAACAGAATGATGAGATATGGCTGTTGTTAAAATGTTTCTACTTTACTCCAAAATATCTGAAGCTCATTCTGTAGAAACTATGTAGTATCTCAAGCCACGCAAGGAACAATAAATTGCCCTAACTGAGAATCACCACTCCTGGTGGTCAGCTAGAAATATTTCATAACTCCAAACAGAAACATAACATAAGTTGAAGCACTGTAGAAACATTCTACAAGCCCTTTGCTTAACGACATCTCAGTTAAAACATAAGGTTCTATTACTTAGCATATAAAATGCAAAAAAATGGTTTTGTTGGTAAAAATAGAAACTTATTATTTTAGTAGGTGAATGGGCTCTTCATTGGTAAAATCGATACCAAAAATAGAGTAGATAAAATAGTTAGAGACACTGCTCAGTATCATTTTTGCATATCACATTTGGTCTAGAACAGCCTACACCTTATTTCTTAAGGGATGCTTCCAAAGTCACAACCCTTAAACAGGCCTTTAAGGAACTCTTCATTGTGAAGCATTTTTGATTGCTGAATTTATGGGGATGAGAATTGTCGAGGCTGCCAATGTGGACTTTCCATAAAATGTATTGAGAGCCTCTAAACAACAGAGTTGGCACTTCACAGTAACCATGGAATAGATCTTGTAACTGTTTTGTGATTCTTGCTAAAGAATATCTGATTAACAAATGCCTGAATGTGCAGAGGAATTTGCTCCAAAACTTAGTTTGGCATACACATGGAAAAGTTAAAAATATCCCTGTTATCAAAGGAATATCCTGGAATGGCCTGAACATCTGTATCCTCCCATACCCCCGTGTTGAAATACTAATCTTCAGTACTACAGTAACAGATGGTGGGGTTTGGGGGAAGTGATTAAAACATGAAGGGAGAGCCCTCATGAATGGGGTTAGTGCCCTTACAAACGGGATCCCAGAGTGTTTCCTCACCCTGTCTGCCACGTGATGATATAACAGGGTGCAGCCAAGGGTGGCCCCCAAATAGGCATTTGTAATGGGGGCCAGAACTCAGGGTGTTCAGGAAATATTAGAGAAAAATATATATATGATGTGCTCACCCCTTACCCACCCACAGGTGTGAGTTGGGGGAAGGGACACATGGAGGAGGGCCTTTGGGAGCTGTGTTGTATAGCAACAGCTTTGCAGCTAACCTCTGGCATGGTCATTTAATGTATCTATAACCTTTAAACTGGTTTCATAGATATGTTAAATAGCTGTGGCCATGCTCTGAGCCAGAAGAATGGAAGTGACTTCCACCCAGGAGGTAACTGGGAGGCAACTCCCCCTGGTTACGGCACCTGTGTGAGAGCTTGGAGATGATTGGCTCTACGCCATGCAGCCACACCTGCCCAGACACATATGGCAGCCCAGTAAAGCTGGAAGGATAGGGGAATGCTGGCAGGTGTAACCAATTGTAGGAGGAGTCAGATATGGAGCTGCAGAGGAAGATCGGAGCGGGGATTTAAACCCAGATGTGGCAGCTGTTGGAAGGAGTACCACACCGCTTTGGCAGAGTAGGGACCCCTGTAGCTTTGGTGAGAATGAGAACCATACAACTTTGGGATGCTCCCTTTTGCCATGTGGCTTAGGAAGCAGGAGAGACTTTGCCTGGAAGAAGAGGGGTGAACAGACTCTTGCTGGTGGGCCATGAGAAGGAGCCACATGGCTTTGGATTAACTGGAGATCCTGAAGATGACACAGCTGATGGTGCTGAGAGCCTGAATCACGGACTTCCACTTTTTTTCCTGAGATATGGTACCCCAGATTAGGGCAGGGGGAGAAGGAAGGACTGTGGGCATCTGTGGGTATCCTAAAAGACTTTAATACTCTAATGAATACATTGGGTCACTACTTTAAGTCTGTATGGCTTTAAATAAACATTTCCTTTCCTTTTCACAAATCTCTGGCATTGAGATATGCCCTTCTTCTCTCGGCGGGCATAGCAAACCTAGTGAGGTGTCCTTTAGGTAATAGTATATTGTGCACCTCCCTTGGCTCTGTTCTGTAGCAATGACACAATGAGTAAATATCCACCTGCTCCCCAGAAAAGAGGTCTCATCAGACCCTGATCATGCTGTTACTCATGCTGTTAGCCTTCCAGCCTCCAGAACTGTGAGAAATAAATTTCTGTTCTTTACAAGCCACCTCATCTATATGGTAGTTTGTTATAGCATCCCAAATAGACTGAGACAGCATCCAATCCGAAACAAAGCCTCACTTTCTCACATCCTCCCCAAAATCACTTGACATAAACCCAAATCCTGTAACAACTCCTTTCTAACACCCTCTTCCTGAGACAGCCCTGGTTATAAATGGCACGTGACCTCCCCCTCCCTGTACTGATCATTAGCACAAATTGTTTAACTCCAGCATGTCCGGAGTGGTCTTTCCTGGAGAGCTTCGACACCAGGTAAATTATTTTCTAATTCCAGTTCCTGCACCCACCTCCTTTGCTCTGTGGTAAGAACCATTTAGTTATATGTAACACTAAGCTGTTAGCTGGTAAAATTTAAAATGAGGTTCTCTTACAGAGTGTGCCTATTTGAACAGAGTTTCTGATATTAAATTAATCAATATTTAGTCATTAGTAGTCCACAGGAATAGCCTGCTTTAACAGCTTAGGATCCTAATGTTACAACACAGAGGTACTGAGTGATTTTCTTTCCTACACTTCCGCCACTAAGTCTCTTAGTCTGCGGCCCTACTCAGTCACCATAAGGGTTTAGAAAGGTCTTACAATTCTGTGGTGAGTGTATTTGAGATCACATAATATAATAAGTGCTACTTTTTTAACTTACAATTAATTTTATTTACAATGATTTTAATGACTATTCTTTAAAAAAAGATCTTGTCTTCTTTTCGTCCCAATGGCGTCAACAAGCCAAATCCTTTGTTTGCATATGTGCAAAATGAAACTGGCATAAAACAGACCTTCCCGTTTCAACTCTTTCCTGAATTTGGTGCATTTCAATTTTGCGTTGTTATTTTATGCCATATCACCTATAAAGTACTTGGAATTGAATTATTAAATTTGTTTAGTTCAAAACAGTATCTGTCCCTTCTTGCTGCTGCTCTAGGCCACGAGAGCAAGCCTCACTGAAACCAAACACTCAGGGGCCCGCTGCCCGGGGGTGCAGCAGTGACTCAGCGCGCCCAGTAGGCGGCTCCTGGGGTGGAGAGTAGCTCAGCCCAGCCCAGTCCAGGCAGTAGAAACAATGGACTCCCATAGAGCCATGACTCAAACATCATCACCACCCTATCCCATAGTCTTAGAACACAATAAGGTTGTTTTTAAATGAATTAAGAAATTAGTAATATGGCATGAAAGAAGAGCTTGGGGCTTCATGAATTCAGAAGAGAATCAAGGAAAGAATGCAACTGGGAACTGGAATCTTTCCCCTTACGTGGAGAAGGAAGCAGCTGTAAAACATGATCAGAACTGACAGAAGATAGCCATCTCCTTACGACACTTCACAATACGTTTTATTCCTCATAATGTAATATATGGCATGCTTTGTTAGCAATCACACTGATGTCACTGATAAAAATTTCTTAAAAATGTTAATAGTAACTCCTCCCAGCTCTTTCAAGACACAGGGCAAATGTCACCCACACCTCAAAGCCTGTCCTGACTTCCCCAGCGCATGTCAGGTCCTTGCCTGCCAGTCCTCCCACAGCTCTTGGCTCAGAGTGTTTTCCTTTTAAGCTCCTATCACCCACTACTGCAACTGTCTATTTATACACCAGCCCCCTCACCAGACTCGGAGCTCACTGAAGGCTCTTTTCTATATGCCATGGTGTATAACAGGATCTTAAAGCTTATGAGCAGGGAGATACATTATTTAGTGAAAAAAAAAGTTGGGAGGTGAATAGGGCAGCCGAAAACCTGTGTTGCAGTGCCAGTTCACCTCTGACACGCGATGAGGCCTTGAGTGCATCACTTATCTTTCTGAATATGAAAACAAAACAAAAGGAGCAAAACTAACACTCAAGTCTATTAACTTCCCTAATGAGAAAGTGAAGGTGAACGTATTCCTAAAACCCTTCAGTATTCTAGAAAAGCTGTGTACTGTTGTAAGAGTGTAATTAGTCTTGCCTCCAGTCTCATCTCTTCTCCAAGATCTTTTATTTCAATTTCTATTCTAAGTTACATAAGGAGGCAATTTCTAGCTTTTTTTTTTCCACTGCAAATCTACAGACTAAAATGATTTACACTGGTACTCAGGCTTCCATTAGCAGGAACAACTGAAGTCAGTTTCACTCAGTTCTAAGGGAAAACTTTTCTCATTAGAATGAAAATGGAATTATGTACTTCCCTAAGATTAAGCTAAAATGTTTGGTAAGCAGAAATTCTTTTAGGACTCTTAAGTCACTTGTATATTTAAAAAAAACAAGTAAATATGTTTGGGATAAAAACAAAATAGGTGATTGAATTCAAACAAAAAGATGTATTACACAATTTCTCTTTTATAATTGCAGTGTTTTACTCCTACTTTCATTTATGTGCATAGCTGTTCCCCAGCATCCAGTCCTGTTTTTCATCCAAGATATTTTTACTGTGTCCAAAATACGCTGGATGCTCCATTCAGCCCTGCATATAGATTAATGAAAGACAAAGTCATTCCCCTAAGGAAGGTTAAGAGGTGCACATAAAATGCATTACAACTTCAGAGAGTTATTTATGCAATGAAGAAAATTAAATCAGATAGGGTAAGTGCTTAGAAAGTGAAGGTGTTGTGAGGGGCCAGACACATTTTATTTAGCAGGCAAGGAAGGTTTCTTTGAAGAGGTGACATGTACTGAGAGACCTGAATTAAGTGAGAAACACTTACAGATTTAAGTAAGATAAATGCTGACAAGAAAAAAAACAAGCATTTGCAAAGGCGCTGACTTAGGAAAATGGTGGTACGGTCCAAGAATCCCCAAAAGAAGGGATTACACAGAATAAACTTGGAACATCTGTTAAGACATATGTAAAGATAATCCAGTATAATTACTAAATGGCTTATGAGTAACTTTACTTTGCTATGATAGATATGTATACACACATGCACTTAAACATGTTATTATGCAATATTGTGCAATGTGCTTTCACATAGTGCTGATACTGTTTAAAGTCACTTAAAGAAGCAATTCAATTGTATCGGGAGTAAATATCAATATGTCCTTCCCTGTTCCCTATCTATACCCATCTGAATTTGGAAACAATTGATTTTAAAAAAGAGTAAATCACATATAAAAATGTCAATTTAATTACTCTCAAGTATTTGATCTGGAGATTATAATATAAATGTAAATAAGTGAGTTTGTTAGTATGATACCCCTTAATTAAGCTGATTTGTTCATCTAGTCATTGGCAAAGAAGCAAAATCCAAAGTAGCTTCGACCATGGGGCAGAGGACAGGCTCTCCGCTGAAGTTCCTATAACTGAAATTAAGGACCAGAGGAGTTTCAGGTCCAGAAGAATATCCCTCAAGTCCAATTTCCTTCCACCAAAGACCAGCATTGTTGCTCTAGGAAAATGCTACAAAAAGAAAACATGAAGCATGGGGTAAAGTGAAGGTGACTTTACAGCTCACTTAGCTGAGGGCGGACCTGGGTGCCACCAAGCATTCCAGCAAAAACTGCTCCTAGTGTCCATTCCCACAATCGAAACTGCTTCGGTTACTTTGGGAACATGTGTCCCTGCTAATATGTTAACATGTTTTCTCTTTGTTTTTGGAAAGAGTTTTTGATTCTGTTTTTCTCACATGTATAAGGAGACACTTAACATCTCATAAGAAACACAGGATACCACTGCTCGCATATTCACAATCGTCTCTAAAAAATGTACTATTTCTCAAAGGCAAGAAAAATCCTCACCATGAGGACTAACCCACTGAAACAGCATCTCCATTCACTTTTCTTTCTCCTTCTTCTCTGGAGCCAAGATTCTTTCTTCCCAGTTTGTGAACGAAACTAGGAAGAGCCGCTATGTGGGTTGATGACTAACCTGCTCCACAAAGTTCAAGTCATTGGCCATCTTCCCAGGATCACCTATCTTGGCTTCTAAGAATTTCAGATACCAAGCAATTACCATACAGCTCAAAGTGGGTGTCTTTGAGCAGAGGGAGGTCCCGAAGAGTTCTGCCGTGACACCCCGGTATTAGATTCTATCGTAACAGGATCTGAACGCAGAAACATGATGGAAGACAGAAATGAACTTGCCTCATTGTGTTTGCCTGTATCACAGCAGACAGACAACAGCAAAGCAATACAATAAGAGTAAATATCAAGTAAGTTTACAAGCTTGCAATGGTTATTTATGGGAATATTACAGATTCACTGATATCTATAGTCATAAGCCACTTAACCACAGGAATATGTAGAGATAGAGAATTCCATATATTCTCTGAAAAAGAAACAAATCTTTTGCCCTAAAAATAGTGCTGAACAGAAGTGATGAATAGGGAAATACTTGCTCTCAATCTGTTTTGAAATTCCACACATTTTTGCCTCAATTAAATGATATGCATAATCACAATGATAATAACTATTTCTAAGTGCTTCACTTGGAATAACTCATTTAGTTCAGTCAACAACACCATGAGTGAAGAGTTATCATTATCCCCCTGACTCTAATCAGGAAACCTAGAACACATGTTTATGCAGTTTTCCCAAAGTCATTCAACATGCATGCAAATGTCAGGTAGTAGACCCTTGGACCAGAAATGTTAGATAATAAATTGTATTAGTGTCTGAAACATTAGCACTTTTTTTTTCAAGATGAATAAGTTGTCATTAACTATATCATAATTACTTTGTTCTTTCTAACCATTGGCTTCACATTTTAATGCAATAGGCTTATCTTTAAAATAATGAAACACTGAAACACTTTCCAGGATACCTTCACTCTCGTTCAGCCTTCAAATACTTCCACACACTGCAATTGATTTTGTATCAAAAACATATGGCTCATCTCCTCCTACGAAGTAATATGTTTTTCTGTATGCTGACATCTTGGTCCTAAACATTCTGCTCCGAAATCCTTGTCCAGTCCTCTCTGCTGTCCCGTGTTTCCTAGTCCACAGCATTGATTACAAGAGCCTGTGTCCGCTGTGCCTGCTCTACACTTAAAATGTATTGTGTGCCAGGGGGTGGCCAGTTCTGATCTGTAAAGGATCCTGTCGCAAATATGTGTGGCTTTGTAGTTCAATGAGGTAGTGCTGCAGTAGCCACAGGAAAAAAGTAAACAATAAGCAAGCAAATGAGCATGTCTGAGTCCCCACATACCTGAATTTTACAAAAACACAAAGTAGTCCAGATTTGGTCAATAAGCCAGTGTTTGTTGACCCATGTTCATATATTTCATGCCTTAAAGGTCATTAATATTCATGAATTGTTATTTAAATGCCCTGGTTATTTTTAATTTTCAAAACTAAGCAACTCCTCCCTGAGACCTCTGTAGGTCTCCCCTGTGTCATTTGTACCATACCAATCCTCCCCCTGCCTTATGAAAATGTGTACTTTTAATATAACAAATCACCATAGACTAGTAAGTTTTGTTATTTGTGCATGTGTGTGATTGCTTTTTCTTATTTTCAACTATTGTTATTCAGCGTGATGCCCCCTATAGTGCCAGACATAGTGTGTCACTCATGTGAAGAATTTAATACACATGCACATGCATATTATATTTAAGTGAATTATTTTTTAATTTATCTACCATTGTGCAGATCTGGGTATTTTGCATGGGAAGTTGCACACCGACTGAGGTTGCCTTATACAATGCCAAAACGTCTAGATTAAAAGTAAAACATTCGGTCAACCATGACGTTGTTTTCAAGCATCTACATGCTTGGCATTGGGAAAGGAAAATGTTTAGATGATGGATGTTGCTTTTCATTTTCCATCTGGCTGTTTTGGCTTCATGTAGACAGAGCTTCTGACAGTCAACATTGATGACAAAACAATTTCAGGTTTTAAATTTGGTTTTAAGCCCACCCACATGGAAGTAAACAGATTAGTTTGAAGAAACTGTTGAATGTCTGATCACATCTATGCTTTCAGCCAAAGAAAATCACGAAGAAACGATGATCTGCATTTACATCTCCCCAGACGGTAATTCTACCCCATTTCATAGATGAGAGTTTGCCTGGAAAAAACCCAGCTCAATTACCCAGACACATCAGGAATCTCCAGTAAGACTCATGTCATATGAGGCCCCATGTTCAGTGGTGAAGAGAACATAATTCTACAGAGGAGGTTAAAACCAAGACTTAACTGGCTATAATTCTCTGATTTTTTTAAAATGAAAGCTTTAGGGTTTAATTGGGAAGGGCATGGTAATGATGAGATATAAGGAGATATGTCTTTGCTTCACTTTTAAAAGGGCTTTGAATTCTGCTTTGCGTAGAATCCAATAAGGATAAGAAGTAAAATATCAGGGGTACTACATATCAGTTATAAAACAAGTCCACCTAAAATCTCTAAGAAACTATGAAAGAAGTTTGGATTGGCTTCAGAGTCACTTTATCTAGCAGAGAATTACCAAAGTACATATCTTTGTGAACTGTGAGTCAGTTGTAAAGCATTTTTGAGTTAGATACAAAAACCCCTCCACACACACTCATACACAAGAAAGTAAAAGGCACCCATACAAGAATATTGTGAATTAGATACTAGAATACCTAATTCACACACATAGATCTAAATACTACAATTGGCTATTATAAATGTGAGAAAATTTAATCTTCTCTGTTGATATTTGTTTACAGTCTTCTATTAAATAGCAGAAACATATTTGGCAGGATACTGATCTTAAAACTGTATTTATACTTAAACAATAATTTAACAGTAAATTACTTCGAAATTATTGATCAGGTTATTTGTTCAGGATATTGAACATGTGCAGTTTTCATCCCTGCTGATAGAAATATAGGATTCAGCTATATTTAGCATTCTTAATAGTCTTCATATTTCATTTCATACCTCCAGAGAGTCAGAAACAATACACTCTAATCTTGATTTATATAATTAAGTTTACTATCTTATTGAATAATAGATGTAGTTGACTTGACATTGTAACAATGCTAATAATATCTTACAGGTTAAATATCTGTAATTGTGTCTAAAAAACAGTAATAAATTATTCATTCTAATGTAGGTAATTTGTGCTATGAAAATACTAGTGAATGTTATGTGGAAGGGCTCTAAAACTTTATTTATTCATATTATTTGTGTGTTCTTTTATATAGCTAAATGATGGTGATAGATACATATAAGGCTATGATTATATTTGTATGCCACAAATGAAAGTTAGTCAAACATCTTAACATGAATACTTATAACTATTTTAAAATTCAGGGTTGACTCTAAAACTCTACTATCTCTTAAAAGTCTAATACCCAAACTCAAACAATATCAAAGCACTTAGTTTATAAACTAATTTACAAGTCTGAACTCTTATGGTTCTTAATACTACATAATATAATTGTACTCACTTACCATTTTCTTTTGCATGGGACAGCCCTGAATGATATATATTCCTTATATAAGTGTGCTTGTGGTAGCAAATAACAGAGAACACAACTATTAGTGACTTGAGTTCTGTAAGAATTCATTGTCTCATATAACAAGAGGACTTGGGATAGGACCACAGACTAATCCAGAAGCTTGAAGACATCGAAGGACCTTGGTTTCTTATAGGCTCCACAAGTCTCAGTCATCCATGCTCATGTATGGCTAGTTCTGCTTAGAAGTCACAAACTCCAGATATCACTTCCTGACCTGTCATTACTCAGAGTTTATAAAGGTTACACAGGGTTAGCAGTAACAAGGTATATTTTATCGGACATTGATATGGAAAACATAATGATGTTATCCCCCACTCTTTTATCCCTTTCATGGATGCAATATACCGTGAAAGATGACTGGGGGATCTTGAGGTATGTGAAATTTTAGTAGGTGACTTGAAAAAAAAGAAAAGTCTGTCTACATTTCATTCCCTTTGTACAAATAAATAAATAGCCTTCTTTACAGAGTTCTCCTGAATACAGAATATATTAAACAATACTGTACAACATAGGACATACTCATAATCAGCGATTTTATTTTTAAAAAAATTCAGAAAAACTAATAAAGTTTAAATTGAATTTTTAATTGATTTACTTGTTTGTTTAATAAAATAAAATTTTAATAACAGTCCTTCTAGAGGACTCCTGGAATCCAGAACCCACATAACAACATCTTTATCAGGGTTAGTCTTCATCCCTCCCAAAGACTGACCTCATTTCAGCAGCCACAGCAATTACAGGAACCTCACAGAAAATCAATCCTATCTCAGTGAAGCTGCTTTGTTGGAGCTATATTGTGGGGATATCCATCCAGGCCATGCAGATTGGCCCTCTTTCTTTTTCTTTCTTTTTTGTTTCACATTGTTAATTTCTTTTTCTTTTTAAAATATTTTATTTTTTTAATTTACGTTTAGAGAAAGTGGGAGGGAAGGAGAAAGAAAGGGAAAGAAATATCAATGTGTGGTTGCCTCTTGCGCACCCCCTACTGGGGACCTGGCCTGCAACTCAGGCAAGTGCCTTGATTAGGAATCGAATCAGCAACCCATTGCTTCACAGGCCAACACTCAATCCACTGAGCTACAGCAGCCAGGGTAATTTTTTTCTATGCTTCCCAGGTATAAGAGAAACAATTCGTTTCTAGTATTTCCATATTTTGTTTCCCACACTTACCCGAATGCCCACCTTTTGCACATTTCATTTTTATCTCAGACAATCACTGCATTTTTTTCTTTGCTATCCTGTCTAAGAAATTCTTCCTACAGTAGATTCTTACCAAATTCGTTGGACATTCAGAAGATCTTGCACAATAGTATTCTAAATGGTGCTCTTTGGTTTTATTGGTTATTGTTTCTCACTTTTATGGATGCATTTTTTCCCAAACTATGTGCAGAGGATGACTCTAAGAATTAACCAAGAAAGCTAGACATGTCTGCATGGGTCAGGAATAGGAATGGCCCATCAGAGTGGACCTCAGAAACTGTTGGTCTCCCTTAAAGAACACACTCCTGGTCTGGAATTTTCGACCCTGCCATCCCAGGCCAGCTTCAGGACCTGTGGTGTCACCTTCCTACATTCATCGTCTTGAAGTCAGATAATGCCTCAAGTGAGTCAAACTCTAGCGCTGAGTGTTGTCAGGGATTATGGACAGACCTAATGTGTGTAAAACAGAATAATCACCTATACTTAAAAGACGCTTCTTGTGCTGAGGGGAAGAGCCACGAGGTCATGTTATGGGCGTTGAGTGGCCCGGCAGGGCTGGGGGGCTTGGGAATGGCTCTTCCCAGGATGCCCATGTCAGGCATAAGACTTTAATTCTGAGCGTTCTCAAATTGAAACTAGCTTCACATGTGATTACAGGATATATTTGTTAAGATTATAGGCTAGAAATCCTTTTGTTAAGTATGCTGTTGTCTTAGTTCACAACTCTTAAATATTGAGGTAGTCATATACAGGTCTGCCTTTGTGTAACTCATTGAGATAAGATGTGAGAAATGGACCTACTTGTGTGCTCTGATTCCCGTTGTGTATAAGGGCTTGTAAATTGTAATGAGCATGTCCTTCTCTTGGGTAGTTTAACACGTTCTCCTTCTCATGAGGCATCGTTGTGTCATTCCGAAAAACTGGAACGCTCTAGCCAGACTTTCTGTCTCCAAACCCAGTTCTGGGGAGAATGAAAATCTCCTAAACATTCTGTGTGCCATTTCCCCATCTATAAAGTTGATGATATATAACTGTCCTTGTAAAATCCCTTCAAGAAATGGATGATAATATAGATTACTTACTTAAACTGTAGTTGATAAATGGTAAACTCTCTGTGATTTTAGTTATTCTCATTGGATGATTTAAATGAATGTCTTTAAGGAATGTCAAAGGACTGAGTTTCATATCAATAGTTGGTTTACCTGCTTTTATTTATCTTTTTTCTTCTTTTTTGAGAACATTAACATACTGCATTTTACAGTGAGTAAGAAAAAAGTTAAGACTTTACTCTGACTATAAGAAGAGTAAAATGTTAGACAAACAGAAGTGATATTCATTGAAATATGGTAACTATAAAAGAAAGTAAACAGCAGGTAAAGGGTATTTAATGCAAGTTCTTAGAAGAATTAAGAGAAAACCAAGGGTTCAGAGAATATATCTATGCATTTCTTAGTAAGATGTATGTTGGGAAGATCAGATAAATAAAAGCTGGAGATGAAGGAAAAGAGAAAAATAAAATAAAAAAAAAGAGTTTGCTCCATTTTTTTAACTAAATGCACCTCCTTTACTGGAATCTTATCATGTCATATTTTATTTTCTACAATCCAAATTGCTCAACATAGTCCTAAATTTTCCTTCAGCTCTTCATTACTCTGTCTAATTCATTTGTGTCTCCAAAGAAAAGATAGATTTTCCAGTTCTACCCCATCTTTGCTTCCAATGAGATGTTATAAGACTTTGAATTTGGCTAACCATTACAATTTTCAAGAAGTTCCATCAGGCCCTACTCAATTGTTAATTGCTGAGAAAGGATAATAATTATCATATCATGTATGGTTGCACGTAAAGAGGATATGCTCAAAAGCAGTAATATGCATTATTATAACCATTATTATAGTTGCTATATAACCTCAAATTAATGAATGAATGATGCTGGAATATTAATTTTATACTGGAAACCACTGTGAATGATATAAGAGAAATTAAACTACATAAGCAGCTTCCTAATGTTTTTCTACATACAAGCAAAACACGGAGAGATGGGCTTATTCTACATTTAAGTATATCTTTGTAGATCTACTGAAGAAGACTCCCATTCTGGAAGGAAATAAATCTTCATAATAAATATGGACAGACGTATCTGACCTGTGAACTTAGGTTGTACAATTTAAACCATTGGAGAAAAAATGTCACAGCACTGACCTCAATCAATGAAGTAGGTATATATCAGGCGATGAAATAAATCTCTAATGAGACTAAAGAGTAGAACTTAAAATATCATTGTTCAAAATCAGGAAAAGAAATCTGAGAACATCAAGTCAAATGTGAGATTATTTTCATATACTGTACTTTAAAATTGTTTATTACTCCTAAAATCCTTTACTTCATGTGTTTAAGGTTTGTGTTTCATCCCCTTGGATACTATCCTCATTTTACATGAAAAATATCACATTTTAAAATATGCTTAAATATCTTCAAGTTAATCTCATATATTAGTTTCAGTAAGAGATATAACATGTCTAAAGAACATAGGGATTTTTTATTTACTTAAGTTTAAAGCAAAGTTTGTTTAACCTGCCCTGCAAAAATGTTTGGTTCAGTTTTGTTTAATTTAGTCTTTACTAAATTACTCTGGAATATGAGTGATAAGAAAATGAAATGCCAAGCATGCATACATTAAAGTACTCAAATTAGGCTGATGTATAATAAATCTGAATTGATAAATAAGTACTTTCCGGAAATGAATTGTGTAGTCGGTAACCTTTAAATCCTTCTTAGTATTAGCAGACAATTTACTTTTCTCCTAAATAAACCCTTCTTGGATCTTCCATTCTCTTTCTGATGAATGAAAAGTATAAGCAATAACTGTAAAACAGTGTCTAAAAGTAAAACCTACTAGGACATTTAGGCAACCAAAATGAATTAAATATGTGAATTGGAGATTAGATAAATCAGAGAAAACATGCCTTTGTTAAAAGTAGGATTCACTAGGATTCAAAAGCACTATTCAGCTCCAGGTGAGTTTTGACTGGAAATGCAACATAGGAATACCAAATATTTCAGGTTTTTCAATGGAAACCAGAATGTAGAATGACCCTCAAGCTTGATTTTATTCTTTAGTACTGTTACAAGATGTCACTCATATGAAATAAAATATATGGTGCTTGTGAAACTTCTTTCTATTATGGCCTTTTTGATAAGGTCAAGTACTTTATATTCTATCCAAGTAAATAAAGAGTTAAAGGTTTGCATGCCCCAACATTGTACAGAATAACTCTCTCACAATCCACATAGTCTCTGCAGTACCTTTTTAACTGCAAACCTCACAAACACAATATCATCACATTGGATACTATTTAGAAGTAGGTTTGACTTTATTTTCCTAAATTGAGGACTACTTAAAGGCATATGCTATATTTAATACGTATACTTTATCCTGATGTTTCCCAAATATGTCTGATCATGATAATCATCTGTGCTGCTTAATAAAAATCTTTATTCAAAGAGCCCCTGGGCAGATTCTGCTGGTCTAGAACAGGGTTGACAAAGTATAGCTCTCCAGCTAAATCCAGACTACAAACTATAGTTCTCCAGCTAAATTCAGCTAAATCCAGATTATAGCTCCCCAGCTAAATCCAGCTAAATAGTTTTATAGGTAAAGTTTTATTGAAACACAATCACACCTGTTTTCCCTATTGTCTCTGTGTGTTTGTGTGTGTGTGTTTATTTCTAAGAAAGATGTATTAAAATCAAAAAGAGCCTTGTTCAGCCTGGGATTAAGAATACAGTTTTAATGTATTTGTTTTTTTTTTTTTTTTTTGTTGTTGTTGTTATTCATGCTTTCTCCAACTGGGGGATGTCAAATATTAACACAACAAGCTATCTCTTAATTTTTTCATTTTATGTTTTTAAGTTGTAGGACTTTGATCTATCTTACATTAAATGTTTTAAGAACAGTTTTCCTTTTCATGAGCAAAGGATCTTTCAATTTACTCAATTTTCAATGTGTTCCTTTTTAATTACTTTATAAAATTTTATTTTAGTTATTTAGCTTTGAAAAGACCAATTGTAAACAAATAAACTGAAAGGATTGACTGAAAGTCAATCACTACAATAATCCCATTTAGGCACTACTTTGGCAGAGAGTCTTTTATCATGAGCCATGCCAATCAGTTTGAAAACTGGTAAAGAGCTTACTTGGCAGGTAACCAGTTTAGGATTATTTATGAACCAACCAGTACTATTAGATGAAGTGGGAAGCTCTGCAAAGTTAATGAAATTGCAGGAAAATCTATCACACCCAGTCTTAATGGAAAATTCTTTCACTTCTCTCAGACCCATTTGAGAATGGAACCCACTGTACATATCTTTGAAGTATAATCTATGCAGGAATATACTTCTACCTTTACTGATATGCTGCATGAAGATTTATATTGTTAAGAATGAAATGCTTTAAATACTACCTTAGGAAGTACCTGAAGCTATAATTTGACACTTGAACCAATTTTATATGCATATTTTCCTAAAAATTTTAAAGCATAGATATGACTTTTACTAAACTCACATAATCTGAATCATATTGAGTAATTGTTTTGAGTTCTTAGAGAGTCAATGTTATAAAGCAGGAGCAATTATTGAACAAAGGTTGCTCATAAAATATTGAATGTTCCTATAGTCCTATTGTCATCTGTTAATTTATCTCCTAAAAAATTACATGCATGTCTCTGTAAAAATGATATACACAAAGGCACACTAATGCTTCATGTATTTATTTATTTTCTACTTTTAGTAGTCTTGGTGATTTTGCTATTGTTAATCAGCTGTAACTTTTTATCCATCCAATGGAAAGTAAGGATGATAATATCTAAAAATGATTAAGTGATCATTTAGTGATATCCTAATTGTAACATTTGGAGCTAATTCAATCCATTCAATGTTTCAATATTTAAATAACAGTGATATTGGTATTGGTGAGAGATACCTTTTAGGATAATCCTTCATTGACTGTTTTACCATAGAAAGTCTTAGAATTAAATAGGTTAATAACTCCAAAGGAACTTATCCTTTGAAAACTCCTAGGCTGGACAATATTTGTCTCTGGCCAGTCCATTTTGAAGGCACTTCTCTTTGCATAAACTACTGCTAACTAACTCCCGTTGCTATCCCAGTACAGCATGTTTTAGGTAGCATTCCCCCTCAGTAAAATTGATTCCAAGAATTAATGTCTAAAACTTATTTAGCAATTACTGTACGCCAAGAAATGTACTACACTATCACCTCATTTGATCCTCCCAACAGCCAACTTGGCCAGTCATCTCTTCACTTCTTTGTATCTCCTTGAACCTTTTCACCTTACTTATTTCTAGTCTAATGCCTTGGACTGTTTGAGAATTCCAGAATGCACAGCTTCCTTGTGGTCTTGGCACTTCTGTTTTCCCTGCTGGGATATTTTTTACATCAGTGTTCACTCCATATGTCACTGTATGAAATAGACCCCTTCCAACTGTACATACCTACTTCCTCCCCTGTTACTTCACTAAATATTTCAACCTAGTACCATATTACATTCATATATTTTATATGCCTTCTTATGTGTTTATTATCTACTCCATCCTTTTACTCACTGGAGTTGAAGCACACACACACAAAGACAGGACATAGTTTAGTATTCTCTTCCAAATCCCTAACAAAGAAGAGAAAGAATAATCATCATACAGATAAGGAAATTGTGCTAAATAGGAAAGATTATTTTTTTCAATTCATGTAGCAACTAAGTGACTGAACTAAGAATTACAATACAGCCTAGGTATGACACCAAGTTGCTAGTTATAATTAGTCCTTACTCATGGCTACAAGTTAATCCATTACCCTAAGACAATAAGTCAGGGAAAAGTATATACATATTTTTCCAGGATATATATATATGTATATATATGTGTGTGTGTGTGTACATATGTGTGTGTGTGTGTATGACAGCAGTGGTGCACTGCTTTCATTGTGCTAGAATGTTCCCACGCCAGAGTCAGCCGCTACAAGTGGCTCTGCTACAAGCATCTCTATCAACATCTATTTACTAAGTCACTTAATAAATGTCAAAAATGTTTTGTATAGAGAAACACAGTAGCCTTTATTTCGTATGATAGGTATTAGTTATGAACATCATTGAGAACATTCAAAATATCCCAAGATGTGGATTGGCTAAAATATTTTAAAGACTTTTCATCCCTTAGCGACTCACCTCCCTGTCAGAATAAAACAGGGACTGGAAGCTTCTGTTCGCCAGATGTTGGCCGTAATGGCTACAGAGCCCAACCTCTGGTCTGCAGTCTGCTGTTAGCTCAGTTAAGCTTTCCATGCCAGGCTGAGATGAAAAGAGGCACGGAAATTACTCAAGCCCACAGAGTAGGTAGTATGATGTTTTTGTTTGCACACTGATAAATGTTGGGTGAATAAATGCCTGCATTGCTTTGAGACTAACTTTTATGATAAATTCATAGGAAAATTATGAGCCTAGAAGACAACTGGGATCAAATTTAAAATATTTTCTGTGACTATGATTATGTACCCCCCAAAACTTCAAGAGTTGTGCATGATTTAGATTTGTTCAAAATGTTATGATATTCCCATGGCAATATATCTTTCATGTAATGCCCCACATCCTAGGAAATTCTCATTCATTTTTTAAAGGAATCAGGGTTTGTCTCATATTATGACCGTTGTCTACTCATTTCTTTTTTAAATTTTATTTTTCAATTACAGTAAACATTCAATATTGTTTTGCATTAGTTTCAGGCGTAGAGCACAGTTGTTACACAATCATATACTTTAGAAAGTGATCTACAATATTCCCAGTACCCATCTGACACCATAAGTAGTTATTATAATATTATTGACTGTGTTCCCCATGCTGCACTTTTACATCCCCATGCCTATTTTGTAACCACTGATTTGTACTTCTCAATCCCTTCACATTTTTCACATAGTCCCCCAAACCCTTTCCCTTTGGACAATCATCAGTTGGTTCTCTGTAGCTATGAGTCTATTTCTATTTTGTTTGTTCTTTTATTTTGTTTTTCAGATTTCACATTTACAAGGTCTGTCCAGGAAAAAAAAAAACAGCCACTGTTATTTTAATGAGAATAGTTTGGGTAACGTCAATGAAACCCAGTAGCCAAGGAGAATGGACTGGAATGTGCATGTGTACCAATGATGATTGTACTACTGTACTACTCGGGGGTGGGGCAGTAGACAAAGTTTAGTGAGAGAGAATGTGTGCTGTGTGGCCATAACATTCACAGTGACCGAGTGAGTAGAGCAATGAATCTGTATCAAATTTTGTGTTAAGCTTGAACATTCCTCCATAGAAACTATTTGGATGACTCAGAAGGCTGCAGCTATGGGCAACAGGTGATTGGCAGCTTCATTGCAACAACATAACCTCTCATGCATTGCTTCTTGTCCAGAGTTTTTTGGCAAAACATCAAATCACCCAGGTGACTCAGTCCCTCTACAACCAAGATTCGGTGCTTTGAAAAATCTGGCTTTTCCCAAAACTTGCATCACCTTTGAAAGGGAACAGATTTCAGACCATTGATGAGAGTCAGGAAAACACAACATGGCAGCTGATGGTGATTGTGAGAACTGTGTGAAGTCCCCGGGTGCCTACTTTGAAGGGGGCCGAGGATATCATTGTCCAGTGTACAATGTTTCTTGTATCTTCAATAAATGTCTCTGTTTTTCATATTACACAGCTGGATACCTTCTGGACAGACATGGTAAGTGAAATAATATAGCATTTGTTTTTCTCTGTCTTACTTATTTTACTTGACATAATACCCTCTAGGCCCATCCATGTTGTTCTCATATCTGAAAAACCCAAACCACTAATTTTAAAGGATATATACAACCTTATGTTCATTGCAGAAATATTTGCAATAGCTAAGATATGGAAGCAACCCTAATGGATAAAAAAGTTGTAGTACATATATCCAATGGAGTACTACTTAGCCATATTAAAAATAATGAAATCTACTCATACCCTTTGTATATGTTTGAAGTTTGATGGCTTTGGAGATATTTTACAATCATTTCAAAAAGGTCAGCTATACATAGGACTAACAATAACATGACAATTTCATATTTAATCAGCATCTTCATTAGAATTTATATGCATTATAAAATTATCTGGACTCTTGAGAATTATTTTGATGACACAAGTTATGCACTACCTACTTGCAAAGAAAGTTGTGGATAACCTAAAATCAACTCTCTTTTAACAACATATCATTCAAAGTTATAGAATTTACCACACTTAGAATATTTAAAACAATTTAATTTTAATTAAGATGATCTTTGAACAGTACAGGAGTTAGGAACCCTACCCACCTATGAAGTCGAATATCCATGTATAACTTTTGACTGCCTCAAAAACTTAACTACAATTATCTCTCATTACCTGCAGGGGATGGGTTCCAGAACCCCACACACAGACCCAAATCTACCGATGCTCGAATTTCTTGTAATCAAATGGCATAGATCAATGTGTGCCAGCAGTCCTCCACATTTGCAAATCCCCAACCGCAGCTGGAAATACTGTTTTGGGTACTCATTTGGTTGAATCTAATCCTTGGTTAGATCTGTGGATGCAAACCACCAGGGGACACCAGGAGCAGACTGTAAATACTGCCTCTTTATTTAAAAATGCACATGTGTGAGTGGACTCACATTGCTTAAACCTGTGTTCTTCAAGGGCTCCTGTACTCTCTTACTCAAAACTATAATTTGCAAGTGTGTAAATTTAACTGTTCACCTCCCAAAGATATCTGAAAATGACAGCACATTTGCAACTACACAGATGATGATATTAGTTCATGTTTGCTGAATTCTAATCTACAAGGCCTTCATCAAGTTTATTTTTAACTTTTTAAACAGAGAAAGATAGGAAATAACAAGAGAGACACAACCTTAAATGCCTTCCTAATCCTCCCTCTAATATGTCACTACTTCAGGAATGCTATTCTGCCTGGTTAAAAAAAAATAATGGCATTGTTTTGTTTTTTTTTTTTTTTTCAATAGCAAGATGTATGAAGAATTTTGGAAGTTAAATATATTTAATGCCAAATTAATTTAATGTAGTGTTTTCTTTTTACTTTTCTCAAAACCTTAAAGCATCTCTCAGTAAATGATAAGGTAATCTTATCTATTAAAAATTATTGCAAAATTCCTGTATGACTATATGGGCACATATGCCTGACTACTCAATTGTTTTGGAATTCTTGTTTTCTTTTCTTTTTCTTTTTTTTTTTTTTTTTGACAAATTCCAAATGTCCAGATTTTCAGGGCATATGGGATAATGTACACAAAATTGTTTGGTAAAGTATAAAATGTAAGCAAATATTTATGCACTTAGGAAGAATTAAAACATTTTCTTTTTCTCAGTCCCAAAATAAACTGAGACATTCACAACACAAAGACCAGTACATCTGCATTCCTTCTCTCAAAATGCTAAAAGCAAACTGCCCATTGTAGTATCATACCATTATTCCTTTCACAGTTAAGCCCAAGGTCAAATAAAAACACATAAGAAGACTCTTGTAGTGTAAAATCGAAACTTAGAAATTAAAAGAGGAAAAGCTAAACTAATGAAACTTCACTAATTCTTTCAAACCTAGACTTAGACAAACTCAAATTTACTTCTAAATTATCATTCATAAATTTCAAGTTATATGCAGTTATCATCTCAACTCCTATGTAATGTTTTAAGGCAAAAATAATTATGATGGGGATGGCAATGCATTAAAAGTTGATTTCATTGCTGTCTTTTCCAACTTAACTGTACAGCGATGTAATTTACTTAGGGCATCCAGGAATATCACCCAAGGAAATCAATCTCTCAAGTGTATTTGCTTAGGCTTTTTTGGGTACGCCCTTTAATAAAAGTTGTGACTGCCAGAACTCAGTGTTTTATTATATAAAAGCCTCTTTACCTATTCCCTTGGGTCAGCTTTATAATGATGAACTGAGCTTTCTCTTAGAAGCTTGATTGTCAAGTGAAGTTCGGTTAATTTAGATTATTTGAAAAGAAGCAGGGAATAGGAAAAGGTATATAAAATGTTTAATGGATTCCAGAAATGGAATCAGGCTATAGATGGCAAAGACGTGAGACTGAGAAGAAAAAGAATTGAATTAGACTGGTAAGTGATTTATCCTGCCTTTTGGGACATGGTGGCCTGCCTTTGAGGAAATTGCTCCAACACACTGCATAAAATGCACCTCTGCAATGCCCTTTTCTTAATACGTTTGCATCTTAAACATTATTTTAAGGTATACTTTAAAGATGATCCGAAGCAAACTAGGAACGTGACACTTTTTAAATCACTGTTATATCTGCGGTAGAGATTAACATGCTGAGAGGAATGTAATCACAAAGCAGTATTGACTATATATTTCAAGATAAGGTGGGTCACTTGGGCTCAAGTAGTTAGGTTTTCATCTTCCTTTCAGTTTTCTAAACAATAATGCATTAAAAGGCAACACTAAACATTAGCACACTTTTGAGAGTTACATTACAATTAATTTTAGTCTAAATCTTAAAAAGTATGCCTGTTTTATCTGGCTGGTGGCTCAGTTGGTTGAATTATCATCCCATACATCAAAAGGTTGTGGGTTCAATTTCCGGTCAGGGCATGTACCTGGGTTGTGGGTTTGATTCTGGTTGGTATGGGGAGGTGTATGGGAGACAAACCATCAATGTTTTTCTCTCACATTGATATTTCTCTCTCCCTCTCTCCCTCACCCCTTCCTCTCTGAGAATATAAAACATCCTCAGGTGAAAATTAAAAAAAAAAAAAAAAGATATGCCTGAAGACTGTTTACACATTGGAGTCAAGAAATGAAGTAAAACAACATTAAGAGTGTCAGTAACTGCAGTTTACATTATGCAATTGGCCACACAAACATTTTGGCAGCTGACAGTACAGGAGGAGGTAATGAAAGGTCTGAACGCAAACTTGCAGCTGAGAGTAAACCCACTCCGTTGAAGTTAATGGATTCTGAGGCTGGCCTCCATGTGTTTCATTGCCAGCGCTTAGAAGCTCTTCAGCACCCCTGCAGTATTGATGTAAATAGGAAGAGCCTTAAAGTTCACAAGGGTTCTGCTTACAAAAAAAGTGAAAGTATTAAGGATCAGCAAGTCAAAATATTTACAAGTTTGAAACTACGTTAGGTAGCATTTGGTCCCCAGGACTTCTTTTAAGAAGAAATCCAGCAAGGTTATAGGATTTAACCAAGGTCGCACATCTAGTTTTTGGCTGAGTATAAACCAGAAGGGTGCCCTGATTTCATCTTAATTTATCGTGATGCTAATAAGGATAGTGAATATTTGTGTCATTTATCAGCAATTTGAAGATGTAGCCATACTGTAGGAACTATAAGGAAGAGAACAAAAGGATTGTATACTTTTTATGTTATTTTTCTCTAACACACATATTAAAAAACTGAAATAATGCCGATACCATGTATAAATTAATTTAGTATACATTCCAAGCAACCCTCCAACATTTCCCTTCCTTAAATCTTTCTCCCCTCCCAGGGATGTTCTAAACACATTTGGTGGTTAGAGGACATATTTAAAACATAAAAATGATTAAATTTATCCACAAAAATAATTGAAAGCCAACAGGCAAAAATATTTTAGAAATGAAAAATGAATGCATGGAATTGATAAGATTACTCGGTAAATGTGTATAAAGAAAAGCCAGAATAAGCAATAATTTTTAAATAAATGTGAAGAGATAAGGGAAAAAGGAAAGGTTAATACACATGGGCAGACTGAAGAGCAGGAAATTGCCAAGAAAAGCCAGGGGGTGGAAGTTAAAGGAAGAGGCTATTTCAAGGAAGGGAGGAGTACTCCACGCTTTCAGATGAGATACAAAGACATGAGGGGAATCCCCGCAAAGAAGGGAATCATCTCCTGGGGAGCGGACTCCTTGAAGTATAGGCTTCCCCCACTGGGTGAGTGTTCTAGGAACCCATCTGTATCAGTGTACCAGCTGGCGTTGTTGGGAGAGGCTGCGTTCAACTTCAGTGAAGTGTGCTTTTTTGAAGACATAAGGTGCTTGCCCATTCCATGATGGGTGATTTACAAGAGCACCAGCCCGCACTGCTCTGAGTGTTCAGCAGTTTCTTTCCAAAAATGGCATGATCCCTGTGTCCTACCTCCCTATTCACCAGACCTTTCCCAAAATGACTTTTTTGTTTGTTTCCTCAATGACAAATGCCCTCAGAAGGAAACGTTATGCTGATGTGGAAAAGGTGAAACAAAAAACAGCAGACTCACTAAAAGGCATCAACATAGACAAGTTCAAAAATGTTTTCAGCAGAGGAAAACAACCTCAATGGGCATATTATGTCAAATGGAGAGTACTTGGAAAGTGACTGAAGTTTAAACATGTAAGAATAAACATAATTTTTTTCTATTTAAATTCCATGTTATATGTTTAAGTGGCATAGACAATAAGAATCATAAATCTGGAGGGATACATGGTTTTATACAGATTTTTTTTCTCTTTGATTGTTCCAAGATAGGTAAACTTGAACACATTTAAATGCTGCGTTAAAGAAGGCAATTAGAAAAAAAGTATTAGAGGTATTAAAGAGGTAATTAATAAGTTGTTATTTTTGAGAAATTAAATAGTTTGAAGAAAAGATACCAATTATATGTCAGGAATTGGTCTTGACCTACAAGAACTCACTAGCATTCTATAGGGAGCATGAATAAGGAAATTATGTATAATGCACAAGATATGGTGATTTAGAGGAAGAAATGTTAGGCAATAAAGGTCTATGAGTTTCTGTTTTCAGAAGTAGGAAAGTGGTTAGGGTTGCAGGTGATGGGGTGATCCCTTACTAAGTCTGAAAATAAAGTGGCTTTAAATGACCACTTTATGAAGCAGAAGGAACGGACCATTGTCATATTAAATGGTTGACAGAAGGCTGAAAACAAGTGTTATGGTGTCACTGAGAGGCACAACTGTGGTGTTTTCTCAAGTAGTTCTTGGCAACTGGATGAGCTAAAATAGCAAAATTTGAATTGATTGTACTTGGGCCTTTCTGTGTGTCCAGCAGAAGAATTATGACACAAGGAGCTACAAATATTGACAAAACATTGAGTGAGAATCGTGGACCATAAACTATAAACTAGATAAGGACATAAATGATGGGGAGGGGATCAGGATGCTTAATAAACTTTAATGATCTCATAATAAAAAAGAAGCAAATCCCAAAGACAATTCCTTTTGCAGGCTCTCAGTAAACTGGTTCCCTCTGTGTGAGATCACTTGGCTGATATTGGGCTAATTGCAGCCACACTAACACGCACTTCCAGCTGGTGGTTCTGTTGCTCGGAACACTCATTTCTGTGTTAACCTAGGTAAATTTCACTTACCCTTACAAACCCCCACTTTCATGTCATTTATTCAGGGACTCTTCACCACCCAGTGGACCAAGGAGAATCTTGTTATGTTCACCTTACGATCTCCTTTGTGCAAATCCTCTATTTTTTAATTCTTCAGGCATATTTAAATTTATCATTAGTATTTTGACATTTTTTCTTTATTGATAAATCAGTAAATATCTTTCTTTGCTGTATTTCAGCAAAGAAATCCCTTATAGTCTTCTAGGACAGAGGAAGATTTACATACTATAGTTTGTTTTAACTTCAAAAAGTTTTTTAGTGGATAGAAAAAAAAAAACTTAATTGAAAATAATTTACTAACAATGTATGCTTTTAACATTCATTTTAGTAAGTTTTTCATAATTCATTAACAGTTTATGTTTATAATTTAGCAATATTTTTCTGATATAAATTATAAGTTCTGTGAAAATAGGGATCTCATCTCTCCTATACACCAGGCTCTCCAACATACAAAATAGTGCCTGTAACCTACTCAGGACACATTAATTGAGAAATGAATCTTCTTACAAATAATCTGGATTTCCATTATACCCAAGCCTTTGCTTATAGACTAATGATTTCAAATTAAAGCAAACATTTGTTTTCCTTAAATCAGAGATAAATTTGCAAATGTTGCCTTTCTTAAATAACCAAGTTAAAAGTACAAACTGCAACACTCTTTGAAAAAGTTTCCTGTTGAAACACTTAAGAAAAGAGAGTGGCAAGTG
The DNA here is from genome assembly GCA_004027475.1 of Anoura caudifer. Classification (NCBI taxonomy): domain Eukaryota; kingdom Metazoa; phylum Chordata; class Mammalia; order Chiroptera; family Phyllostomidae; genus Anoura; species Anoura caudifer. The sequence goes on from PVKU01000603.1 coordinate 381,531, forward strand.
AAAGGGAAATGGAGGTATGAAGATAGGTCAGGACATTTGAGAAGATTTGCCATAGAATAAATATGAAAGATGATAATTTATTATATTAGTGTGGATCAAAAGAAATTTATGAAACAATGTAGCAACTTAAAAAAGTGTACTGAATTATAATCTTATAATTTACCTATGATATTGAAGATAGCCACAGATACTAACTTATGTATCAGAGATAAGTAACATAAAACATATATTCAAATGGAATTAATGTTTACTAGTGAATTTTATTGTAGTAAATATTTTGCCACATATTCAAACTACAAACTGTAAAATATTATTTCATATTGCCAAAGGGATTTATTTTTATTTTGTTACATGATATTTAAAGCAAACACTTCTATTCTAATATAATTTTTAAGGGAGTTGAAAAGTTTATTATAGTTCGGCCCATTGCTACTGTGCCTTCACAATAAGAGACATTAAGACTTTTTTCGGTCATTTCTGATATCAGAAATAGGAAATCATGAGTTGCCCCATTTCTATTCCAATTTCTACAAGAAAGTAAATTACAAATAAAAATGAGAATTTGAAATTTTAGAAATTTAATAGAAAAGAACAACACTTTTTTTATCTTGTTTGAGGGGTCTGGTAGCCAAATACATTTTCTGAGCTTTTAGGTCCACAGAAAAAGCTTTTTTCCAACAAACAATGCACTTATAAAAATAAAATTTACACTAATTTATCCAAGCCTTAGAGTTACTTCATTTGTAATTTTAGTGAATATGTAAGTTCTTTTCTTAATCCTTTGATAAACAGATTTAATCAAAACATTCAGTCCCAAATATGCTCCAAATTATTTTTTCTTATTAATAAGCCAGTAACCTTCAATCTCTTCTAGGTACTACTCTAACTACCAACTTAAATATCAGAATAGAATTTGTATTTTGTTATTGTTCTTTATAACTTGAGAAAGTCCTTTAATTAATGATACAAACCTAAATCAATTTTAAAAAATCAATTGTTGATATCCCATATTCTTGTAATATTTTAAGGAGAGATCTTAGTGTTGATATAAAACACTAGATAAAGCATAAAACCTGATGATGAAAATAGTGAAAAAAGGACATTTCTCCAATGACAAATGGATGCATTTTTTTATTGTGGTCTGATATGGAAGTTTTGGGGTAGAAATGGACCTAAGCTCAAACATCTGTAGTAGCTACTCACAAGCTTCTATTACTACTTACTGTTATGGTATATAGCTTTTTCAGGTAAGACATGAATATTTAGAAAGTAATTTCCTGACCTAAATTTCCAGTAGACACAATTAAGCTTCTAGCTCTTATTAAACTCAGTTACTATATCTTTTAACAAAAGCTCAATAAGACCAGTCATTCTTATTGGCAAAAAGAGGATCTGCTTTGTATACATATTTTTAGCTTTTATTAAACTTAGTTATTATATCTCACAATGAGTGCTAAAGACTGGTGATTCTTATTGAAGAAAAAAAAAAAAAAAACGGAGGCTCTCTCTGTATTTGCTTTAACCGCTGTGAATTTTCTTTTCCCCTCTGAGTCATGAAGACCTTAAAATCTCCTGTAGGTTCATTCCTAACTTCTGTCTTGCCTAAGATCTTCTTCACTTCACCCTTTCATTCTGATTTAGAGCAGCTTTAAAACATATGCTGTGGGTTTTAACTCCATCTGTGTATTATTTCTCACTCACTGCTCTTGGCAGAGTTCACCAGGCCCATCAGTCACTGTATTTCCTCCGTCTCCGACAGCTGGGTCCTTGGGCCTCCTCCTTCCTTCCACGCCACTCCCTTAGAATCATCTCCAAGAATCATCCTGAAGAGCTTACCTGTGACAGATGCTCCCCAGATAATAATAATAATAATAATAATAATAATAATAATAATAAACGTTAATGATTCTGAGGTATAATGTATGAAAACAGGCCTATTAGGTTAGTAAAACTTCATTTTACAATATGCTTCACTAAAAATAATATCAAATGGATTTTCAGATAGATGAAGTTATCTAAACCTCATAGAAGACAGAAGTTAGGAAAAGATGATTTATGGAATGGCTACACAAAAAACATAGCTAAGAATAAAATCGACTCCTTTCCCCTTGGAAATGTTAGAAATAATTTAATTGAATAAATTAAAGTATGTTTGAAATAAATACAGTATTAAATGATCAGTAATTAATTTTAAGATAAAAAGGGGGAAGCTTTGAACTTTCATTTGAGACATAACTTTGCTATGATTAATCACCTTCCCAAACAACAGTGCTGTATGTTCTCAAAGGTTTAGTTCTACATTGTCCAGGAAAGTCTTTATTTTGATGGTAGTGAAATGCGACCATCTTCCCAGAAATCGCTGATGCCTTTGCTTCAGAGAACTGGGGAATGTAATTACTGACAAAGTCTCTCTGTTCCTCTCCATCTCTCTCTTTCTATCATGCATCATCTCATCCTTCATTTAACTTACACATCTCCATTCATTGTTAACTGTATATGTATATAGTTATCATGTGTGAATATATACATGTGATAACACATGTGTGTAAATATGCACATGCATCCACACATGTATAGAACTGCATATATATCATAGAACACGTATTTCATTGTTTACATGTATTTTATGACATTTTTCTATGAAAAATATTTAATATCAAATACAAAGTTATTTTCTGCCTCGAGAAAAATCAATAACTGAATTTATATCATTACATTAAAGAAGAAATTTATTTTCTTAGATGCAATGTCACATTGTAATAAAGTATATTTTGATCTGACAGTTTTGTTTTTAGAAGAGCTCACAATGTTATTTTTCTGTGGAACTGAATCACCTTTCTTCCTTGCTTATTTTTTTAAAGAGCTGAATTGCTACCCAAAGCCAACAAATTTACATGTATTCAATATCTACTGTGGACTCAGCATTTCGTTACACTCCACTGCTACTTGTAAAGATATAAGAGATTCCTTGGAAAAGAAAATTGACATATCTAAAATAAAGGAAGCAGAATCAATGGGAAGAAACTAAATCTAACTTTTTTTGTGATTTACAGCATGAACTTTATTGCTAAATAGCCATGTGAGTTTGTGCAAACTAATTCACATGCTTGAAACTCAACTTCCCTAATTATAACCCCAAGGATATCAGTTGTTTTGAAATATATGTTAGGGATGAAATCCCGATTCTGAAAAAAAGCCAGTTCAATGAAGCGCATAATCCACAGCTGAGTCAATTGGGCACAGCCCACGAGAGCTATCACAATTTAGGGAAGGTCTGACATAAACTACAGAGATGGATTGCATAACATACGGTAATGAAAACGTAGTAATTTAATTAACAGTTCTAATTTTTCTAAAGCTAAGATATCTGACACAGTGAGCACACATTTGATTATAGAAACTATTCTCAGAGCAAACTAAAAAGTTTCTTCTATCTTTTGAGTCTAATTGTAAGAAAAACAATTTTGATACAGACCAGCCTCTACTATAACTTCTGTCAGTGACATAGTTTTTGATTTTCTTAAGAGGAAGTAAAAAGACTTTGAATATTTTAATAAAATAAAACTAACATTTTATCCTAAAATAAACTATCTATATCTATGGCTATAAAGATTATCTTTATTTAGAGAAAATCAGAAAAAAAATCATTTTAATGATTATTTCTCCTGATTAGGAATAATTCACATAGCTTCATACATTTGTAAATAAGTTTTGAAAAAGAATTTTTTAATTGACATCACTTCCTTTTAGATCATCAGGTTTTTTTTAAGATTTTCTTTCTACTGTGGATTTCAAGCATTAATTATTGAGATCAAACACATGGAAAACTATAAACCATTATTAAAAGAGATTGAAAGAAATGGAAAGATCTTTTTTGTTCATGGACTGAAAGAATCACAATAGTTAAATGTTCGTATTACATAATCTTCATCAAAATCCCAATGAATTTTTTTTAAAGAAAGAGAACAAAAATGATCAGATTTGTATGGAACCATAAAAGACCCTGAATATCCAAAGCTATCCTGAGTAAAAAGAACAAGGCTGGAGGTATCAGATGCCCTGACTTTAAATTATACTACAAAGTGACAATAATCAAAACAGCATGGCAATAGCAGACAGACACACAGACCAATGGAACAGAACCAAGCCCAGAAATAAACTGACATGTAAATGGGAAAATGATTTCTTTTAAAAGAGTCAAAAACATATGATGGAAACAAATCTTCTTCAATAAATGGTGCTGGGAATATTAGAAAGTCACAAACAAAAGAATAAAACTCAACTATTGTTTGTTCCCATATAAAAATTAACTCAAAATGTATTAAAAAACTCTATATAAGATCTGAAACAATAAATTACTTAGAAGAAAACACAGGTGCTACATATATGACCCTGGTCTTAGAAAGACATTTATAAATTTGACCTCAGAGGCACAGGAATTCAAGGCAAAAATATATGAATGAGACTATATCAAACCAAAAAGCCCCTGCACAGCCAAAGAAACTGCCAACAAAACTAAATTAGAAAAGGCAACCAATTGAATGGATGAAGATACTTGCAAACAATAGTCCTGACAAGGGATTAGCCTCTAAAATATATAAAGAACTCATACAATTCAACACCAAATAAGCAATCCAATTTAAAAAATGGTCGGAGGACCTGAACAGACACTTCTCCCAAGAAGACATATAAATGACCAACAGATGCATAAAAATATTCTCAACTTGACTAACTATGGGAAACACAAATCAAAACTACAATGAGATACCACCTCATACATGTTAGAAAGTGTATTATCAACAAGACAAGTGATAAAAACATTGGAGAGGTTGTAGAGAAAAGGTAACTCTCATTCACTGCTGCTGGGACTGGACACTGGCACAGCCACTGCAGAAAACAGTGTGGAGGTTGCTCATAACAATTAAAAACAGAGCTGCCACATTACCCTGTAAACCTTCTTCTGTGTGTCTACCCCCAAATTTAAAAACATTTATTCCCAAATATGCATGCATCTCTATTTTCACTGCAGTATTATGCACATTGGCCAAGACATGGAGACAACCAGTGTCCTTCCCTGGGTGATGTCATTAGTAAGACGTGGTACATATATACCACGGGATACTATTCAGCTCAGAGTAAATATGAAATACTGCCATTTGAGATGTGGATGGATATTGAGATAACATGCTAAGTTCAATAAGTCAGACAGAAAAATTTAAGAACTATATGATTTCATTCTTACGGGGGATGTAAAACTGAAAGCAACAAGTGACCAAATGAAAACTGACAAAGGAATGAGTATGAAGTTACCGGGGGGAAGGGAGGAATGGGAGTAGGAATGGGTAAGGGGGTCAAATCAAAGGTGGCAGAAGAAGATTTGACTTTCAGTGTCAGCACACAATGAAAAATACAGATGATGTATCATAGAATTGTGCACTTGAAAATTATATAATCATACTACCCAATGTCACCCCAATAAATTTAATTAAAAATAAAATAAATTAAAAAATAAAATAAAAATACTTCTAAATATTTTCTACTTAGCCACTAGCCCTTTTCCAAAGAATGTCCATAGTTCACTACAATATTACTTCTCAAAATGTTATTCTAATAGGATGCAAGATTATATTTATCTTATATAATATTCTTATCCCAACTGGACTCACGATGTTGGGCCAACCCAAACGGGTACATACATATCACATCCACTATTAGACAAGCTATGTTTCCTTCAACTTGCTTCTATTAGATTTAATTTTTGGCATTAGAAACAACATTTTAGAATATAATTTTTTATTTTAGACATCTATTCAAGTATGTTGACACTTTTGATTTAAAAAATAAACATTATCCATCTCTCATGCATGCTGTTACATTTGTGTCTTCTTCAAATATAACATGTGAATCTTTACTCAAGAATCATTTAAAACATCATGACTTGTAACAGGAAATGTTCAGAATGACACAGACCTCAAGAATTATCCGCATATATTTGCCAGCTGATTCTCAATCTATTTTCAATCCTACCACTGAGTCCCCATTTAAAAGCGACAGAGCTATGATCTCTGCCTCAGCTCTGCCTACGGAGGTGGCAGCCGTCTCCTACTGCACACCACAGCTGCCCTCAGACCCCCACTGAAAACCAAGATTGTCCTCCACAGGAGGACTAAGAAGTTCATCCGGCACCAGTCACACTAATATGTCAGAATTAACTGGAAATGGCAGAAACCCAGAGGCATTGCAGTAGGGTGCACAAAAGATTCAAAGGCCATATCTTGATGGCCAACATTGGTTATGGGAGCAAGAAGAAAGCAAAGCCCATGCTGTCCAGCAGCTTTTGGAAGTCCGTGGTCCATGATGTCAAGGAGCTTGAAGTGCTGCTGATGTGCAACAAATCTCACTGTGCTGGGGCTGCTCACAAAGCCTCCTCAAAAAAAACACAAGGCCAGCGTGGAAAGAGCAGCCCAGTCAGCCCTCAGAGTCACCAGCTCCAATGCCAGGTTACTCAGTGAAGAAAATAAGATTGTGTGCACACTGCATTTGTGTTAAGAAAGCTATAAAATTCTGCCATCTGGCAAAAAAAAAAAAAAGGACAGTTATTTCACCAAATGTTTTTATTAGAAAACAAACTAAATTATCTCTGCAGCATGATTCTCATCTTAGAAGTCAGAAACTCAAGAAAAACAAATAATTTAAAAGGGAAAAAAGAAAGAAATTTAGAAAGCATGGCATGACAAATTACTTTGTCTATGTATCATCACTCCAATTATCTATGCAATATTTATTTTAAATATTGATGGAAAAACATCTTTAACCTTACTGTTTTTTTCAAGTCTAAATTCGATGTTTTTCAGTTTTCAACAAAATAAATTTTCCTGCCAAGATTGTTTTTGACACTCCTCCAGTCCACTAAATCTCACGGATGAGAAAATAGGCTCCAAGGATTTCGGGAACGTATTTTATGTGAACCTTGGTTTTAAACTTCTTTTCAATGCATGAAAAAGGCTAAACAAACAAGCAAGCAAAATATAACCAGAGACATTGAAATAAAGAACAAACTGACAGTAACCAGAGGGGATAACAGGGGAAAGAAGGGGAAGGGTCAGCAAGGAACATGGACAAAGCCAAAGGGGTAGGACTGAGGGTGGGAGTTGGAGGTGGGTGGGGTGGGGGAAGTGGTGGCAGGAAAATGGAGACAACTGTACTTGAACAACAAATAAATAAATAGAAAGGAAAGAAAGGGAAAGAAAGAAAGAAAGAAAGAAAGAAAGAAAGAAAGAAAGAAAGAAAGAAAGAAAGAAAGAAAGAAAGAAAGAAAGAAAGAAAGAAAGAAAGAAGGAAAGGGGAGGGGAGGGGAGGGGAGGGAAGGGAAGGGAAGGGAAGGAAAGGAAAGGGAAGGAAAGGGAAGGGAAGGAAAGGGAAGGGAAGGAAAGGAAAGGGAAGGAAAGGAAAGGAAAGGAAAGGAAAGGAAAGGAAAGGAAAGGAAAGGAAAGGAAAGGAAAGGAAAGGAAAGGAAAGGAAAGGAAAGGAAAGGAAAGGAAAGGAAAGGAAGAAAAAAAGTCTGAATTCCATTACTAATCGTGTCATTACTGTCATCACACTAGTTAGCTCACTCCTCCAACCTCAGCTAAAATGCTATTCTCATCTACATTGTCTGAACCTTATTTGAAAGTGATTATCTTACCTGCATGCTTACCCTGAAATATTTTATAGATTCTGTTAACTCTATGAAATTTTATTTTATTTACTGCATCTTTATTCCCTATATTTAACATTAAAAGTAGCTTACTTAAAGCTATTCTCAGCCACTCCCAAAAGTGTCATCATTATCACCCTGTTTCTATTGTCTATTTGCATCTATGCAGTTCTTGTAACAGACATGCAGTCCTTTTTTCTGTATGTTGAACAATTCCTTATGGTATACCAGAAATGTGCGTCAGTCAAAAATTATGCTAAGTCAAGGTTTGTTTGTAAATCTGATAAGGTTAGGTCAATCTCCCTTTTATTCCTGTCACTTCAGCACTTTCAGAGAAAAGGAGAAATTCTGAAATATTTATTGCACTAAATAACCTGAACTTCTAATCTCCATCTTTGCTTTATATTGCCAAATACTTCTGAGATTTTCTCTTAGGGTTTTCAACCCATCAGCGGTTCCCATTGCCTCAGAAGCTTCTTGTTGGCTTCAAGCATATCATTCCTGTATTTCATCTAGATTTCTTGATATGATTTTTGCTGTGGTATAAACTAAACTACCCTACCCAACTCAAAAGTAGAAGTTTCTGAACTAACTCACCTTTTGACATTTCTATCATCTATTAGCTATCACTTATCTATCTCTTATCTATCTATGTTTCTATCTGTCTATCATTTTTCTTTCTCCAAGTGTATATACACACATACTCACACATGTATATGAGTCATATATATGTATACGGTGCATATGTATGTCATATGAGTTGTATAAGTCATAGACATGCATGGGTGTATATGCTCATGTGTGTGTATGAGACACGAGAACGTGAATCACAGAACATCTCATGGAATACTTATTTTTGAGATATATCTATTCAATTATGGGCAGAAAGGTAATTGTATTAATTTTTTCTCTTTTTTTCTTTTTTTAACATCAGTGTGTGGTTGCCTCTTGCTCAACCCAAATGGTGACCTGGCCCACAACCCAGGCATATGCCCTGACTGGGAATCAAACTGGCAACCCTTTGATTTGCAGGTTGGAGCTCAATCCATTCAGCCACACCAGCCAGCGCAATTGTACTGATATTTTATATTAATGATTCTAGTCATTTGAAACTCAGAAAGAAATTAATAAAAGGAATGGGAAGATAATTCTTTGGTGGGGTATCTGAGATTACCTACCATAAATCAACTTGCTTAAGTCAGACTAAAATTGTGTGATTTCTTCTTCTCATTGCTATCCTGTATTTTCACTTTCTAAGATTTTTAAAAACTTTTTTGTATTTTACTCATATATACTGAATTATTTTTCTAAGTATGATCTATCAGTTCAATTTAATAAACCAAAAAAATCCTAATGTTATTTTACTTTCTCATTTAAGAAAAAAGTGAAGATTCTACTTGAGTAATATGTACTTTACACTCATAAAAAGAGAAATTATATCACCACTTATCTTGGAGATTATTTTAATAGCTAATTTGGTTGATTTTATTTAGGTCTCTGAAAAAAGGCACAGTTCTTATAAAGAGCAGTTATTCTAAACTCTTTCTGGTAGCTGTGGAGTGAAACATATTTCTGTTTGGCCTAAAGATCTGGGCAACTAACTACCAGTCTATTTATTAATACTAGTAATGGTAAATGGTACGAATAACAGTAATATGATTTCCAATCACAACACCCTAAGTGGATTCGTGTCAAGAACATCTTGTATCAGGGATTCGTTAGACAAGCAAGTAAGAAAAATGACATGGTTTTATTTATCTCTTTCTAACTTTTATTTTGTTGTTTAATAAGTGCAAAAGAACTAGTGTCCTTGTACTTTTGGTTCCAAAATCCACAACTCATGACTTTTCACTTATTATTTAAAATTGCTGCTTAAACTCCAACTATCACAGCTACAATTTAGCCAGAAGGTTTTTTTTTAAATGAAAAAAAAGACACTTTTTAAAGAAATTTTCATTAAGTTAGGTACATATTTTATTTCTTTTATTTTAGAATTTGCACATATGTGTTGGTGGGAAATACACGTTGGGTAATCAAGTGTTAGCTAGAAATCAGTGATATTTCAAAGAAAGAAATGAAGAATATGGAGTAGGTTAAGCAATAAGGAACTTCTGCCACAATCACACATTTGATGAGGGTCTCCAAATCTTCTTGAATTATTTATTTTAGTGCTAACTTTAGTTTTAATCTTACTGACCACATCCAGGACTAATAAAATGGATTGTTAAAAAGCACTACATTTTACAGCTTCTTAAGCAGCAAACTGATGGTTTCAGTTGTCAAAAAGCTGTGTGCTCCATTTCATGACAGCATTATTTAGTAAATTGCTGCACTTTGTTGAGGAGAATCCTGCTACCCTAAAATGGTCTGGCCTCACTTCATATAATATAATTTGACTCAAGAGAATCACCTTTTGCCATATTCCTTGGCTATTCCCCTATTGGGAAACCATAAATGAATAAAAATATCAATTTGTCAAGTGCAATCTTCAAAAGCAGATGAGTAAGTTTTAGTGACCAATCATTTTAGCAGGTTATCTGTTTAAGTATCATGGAACAGGTTAGCAAATCACTGTAAAACATCTAAGCTAAAATTCTCTTTAGCATTATTTCAGTCACTATCACCTACTGAAATTTGTTTTAATGGAATGTCTCAATTTAAAATGATTACGTTTTAAATGTTTATATGTATTCATTTTTTGTTAAAATGTTTCTTTTTTTAAAAAATAGGCAATTACATCGATACATGCATTATATGACTAACTGAACAAACAACTATGAAATATATATCCATATCCCAAGTCTTCAGGATTTTAATGAGTTCTAGCTCCAGGATTGGCACCTTTGATGTTTACAGTTTATGCTCTGTATATTGCCAAAAAAGATAGCTTTTTGTATGTGTGCAGCAAAGGCGTATCCTAAGCACCGTAGACAATAACAAATAATGGGCTGTCTATGTTACCACACTAGGACCTGCAGATGCGATAGTAATGACTTTTTTACTGTTATCATATTCAGTTATATAATGATTTAAAATAAATAATTAGGGAAAAATATCAGGGTAAAATGAAATAAAAATACCTTGACAATTCATGACAATTCAAAATCATAAAAGGGAATCTGTAATAATTATACACTTATAATTCTACACTTAATAATTATAAACCCGTAAAATGAGGTTATAGACTGCATACTGGTGCTAGCAAGAAAGTGGCTAAAATAAAATTATAACTTTTAAATACAATGTGTAGAATTGGTGTGTGTCAGACTTTTAGTTGTCCTAATCTGCCAAATTTTTTTTTTCAAAAAAGAAGGGCACAAAGTTTGTAACAGAAACCTAGATTTTTTTTTCTTTATAATTATAATAGTTAGCAGGGAGCAAGTGAAAAGTTTCAGCCCAATATTTTTTTCTTCTGGTGTTATAAAAAGAAAGCTCAAGTGAAATTTGGAACATCATTCTGAATGCACATATCTAAGAATCTATGCCATATTTATAGACATACCAAAGTGTTTGAAGTAACAAATTATTTTTATCTTTAAGATTTCAATGAGTACTGTATGAAATTTTCCTTTAAAATGTCAAAAAAAATATTCTCCCATTTAGCAAGTTGTCTTTTAATTCTGTTGATGGTTTCCTTCTTGCTGTGCAAGAAGCTTTTTAGTTTCATGTAGTCTCATTTGTTTAATTTTATTTTTGTTTCCCTTGCCAGAGGAACCACAGTGAGTTATCACTCCACACCCACCGGAATGGCTATTGTCAATAAATCCACAAATGACAAGTGTCGGCAAGGAAGTGGAGAAAAGGAACCGTCCTGAATCCTTTGGTGGGAATGCAGACTGGTGCAGCTACTGTGGAAAGCAGTGTGGTGTAACCTCAAAACAATAAAAATGGAACTATCTTATGACCCATTTCTGCAAATATATTCTAAGAAATCCAAAACACTTATTTGAAAAACTATATACACCTCTGTGTTCACTGGAGCACTATTTATGGTAGCCAAGATTTGGAAGCAGGCCAAGTTCCCCTTACTAGATGAGTGGATAAATGGTATCTGGTACATTTACACAATGGAATACTACTCAGGCATGGAAACGAAAGAAATCTTACTTTTTGTGACATCATGGATGGACCTGGAGAATATTATGCTAAATGAAATAAGCCAGTCAGAGAAAGACAAATATCACATGATTTCACTTATATGTGGCATCTATTGAACAAAATAAACTAAGAGACAAAATAGAAACAGAGGCGTGGATACGTGGAACAGACTGAGGGCCTTCAGAGGGAAGGGTTTTGGGGGCCAGGTGAAAATGTGAAGGGATTAGCAAAGGAAAAACCTCACAGACAGAGAAAACAGCATGGTGATTGGGAGTGGAGGGAGTGGAAGAGGGTAAAGAAGGGATACAAGGTGATGCAAAGTGACTTGACTTTGGATGGTGAACATGCAGTACAATATAGAGTTTATATATTATAGAATTTTACACCTGAACCCTATGTGATTTTATTAACCAATGTCACCCTGATAAATTTAAAAAAATAATTCAAAATCAGTCACTGTTCCTAATGAAAAAACATTTGATTGAACTGAGCATAATATTTTTCAATTAAATTTGCTTCTGAATATTTAAACAAGTAAATTTTTCTACCTGCTTTATTATTTTCAGATTATTTATCTCTCTTTGTATATGCGTATGTGTGTGTACATTATCAGAAGTATATATATATGCATATATTTGTAAGAATTAAAATGCATGTAACAGTCACAGTGCTTGAAAGTAGTAGATAACACATTCAAAAGGGATCATTGAACATACATTAGTAAGGATAATATTTTTAAAGTATCAGCATGCTTAATAAAAAATTATCTGAGGATGATGAAGCACCTTGGTACAGCTAAAGGAAGAAGCCGTAATCACCTCTACCCTGAGAGGTAGGTGGTCAGTGGTTACCAGACAATGATTAATTTGGCTTCTAGCATCTACAATTTATTATTTTATCAATCATGTTATCCAGCACATAGTACTTCAGAATGACAGACCAATAAAATCATATAAAATAAACTTGCTAAAGTTCAGTATTTATTTATAGCTTTTTGTTTTAGCCTGATGGTATAGAGTAAATATATTTTGTTCAAGATTATTTCCTACTGATTAAGTGTGATTATTCTATTGATTTCAAATATAGTTAGGTTAATTTGTTTTTGTTTCGGTTCCATTTTCAGTTTTTTACATTCTTATCCCTCTGTGTGTGTGCTCAAGTAGTAAATCATACTATGGTTCTCAAAGCCAAAATTATTTTTTAAATTGTCTTAAACATTATTTCCCTATACTTTCTACTTCTTTCCATCCCTCATCCCTCATCTCTCTACCCCATTCCCACTCAATAATATTCTTACCAATCTCATCAGTTTCTTGTTTATTATTGTTAGGTTACTTTATGCAGAAGCACGTAGACACATAAGTTTCTTACTCCCCATTTTTCTTACACAAAAATTAGCCTACTATATTCTTCTGCACTTCCATTTTTTCACTTACTATATATTTTGAAAATCACTCAGTTTATGTAATTTCATGTCTTTTCTGTTTATTTACTTAAAGCAGCATGGCATTTTTACCTTCTACCTTTTTATTTTAACAAGTTTTTTATAAATTATTTTTTGAGAAAAATAGTCTATTCCTATGACTACTGAAGCTTTTTTGTTCCTCCTATAAAATCCACATCTTGGTGTTTTCTGCCCTGAAATGGCATTTAGAGCTCACTGTAAGATCAGGCATAGAGAAGGTGACACTTTTGTCATGTTCCGCAGAATTTATCATGCTTTCATTAACACTAAGATTGAGACATGTTGTTTTTGACGAGGAACGAAGGTTTTCTAGGGTCCAAAAGATCACAGTGTGTGCACTATGGCATTTTTTCATACTTTGTCTCCCAGTTTATTCTACAACTGCTCTGGTTAATGGACGAGCCCCTTTCATTAACACTCCTCTAGCTCACTAACTACTTCTGTGACACCACGCTCCCCTGAATTTTTTCCTGTCCATTAGACTGCTCCTTCCGTCTTCTTTGCAATACTTTCTCTGTGGCCTGACCTCTAACCGTGGGTCCTCCACATGATTAGTTGCGGGACCTATTTTTTCTTATGTATATGTTATTTTATTTATTAAAGATTTTATTTGTTTACTTTTAGAGAGGCGGGGAGGGAGAAAGAGAGGGAGAGAAACATCGATGTGCTCTTACGTGCTCCCTACTGGTGGCCTTACCTGCAACTCAGGCATGTGCCCTGACTGGGAATCAAACCAGAAACCCTTTGATTCACAGGCTGCCACTCATCCACTGAGCCACACCAGCCAGGGCTTAAGTGTATGTTATTTATTATGCTATTATAGTTGTCTCATTTTTTTTATCCTTTGTCTCTCTTCCTTCAGCAATCCTCAGCTCCATTATTTCATGTCCATGGGTCCTGCATATAAATTATTTGGCTTATCCATTTCCTATATTATTCTTAACATCCTTCTTTCTATTTTATACCTAGCAGTTATGCTTCTTATTCCCTGTACTTTCTCTTCCATTCTCCCTCTTCCTGCTCCCAGCTGATAACCCTCCATGTGATCTCCACTTCTATGATTCTGTTTGTGTTCTAAAGGTTTGCTTAGTTTGATTCTGTTCTTCAGATTTAGTTGTGAGTTTGTTGTCATTATACAGTTCATAGTTTTGGTCTTCTTATTTTTCTTAAATAAATTCTTTTAACATTTCATATAATAAGGGCTTGGTGACAATGAACTCCTTTAGCTTTACCTTGTTTGGAAAGAACTTTATCTGTCCTTCCATTCTAAACGATACCTTTGTTTGATAGAGTAATCTTGGTTGTAGGTCCTTGCTTTTCACCATGTTGAATACTTCTTTCTAGTTCCTTCTTGCATACAAAGTCTCTTTTGAGAAATCAGCTGATAGTATTGTAGGAACACCTTAGGTAACTGTCTCCTATTCTCTTGTTGCTTTCGAGATTCTCTCTTTATCATTAACCTTTGGCATTTTGATTATGTTGTATCTTGGTGTTGCCCTCTTTGGGTCCAACTTGCTTGGGACTCTCTGTCCTTCCTGGACTGCTATATCTATTTCCTTAGCCAAATTAGGGAAGTTTTCTTTTATTATTTTTAAACAAGTTTTCCACTACTTTCTCTTTCTCTTCTCCTTCTGGCATCCTATGATTTGGATGTTGGCCCTTTTGGAGATGTCCCAGAGTCTTCTTATTCTCTCCTCGTTTTTTTTTTTTCTCAAAATTGTGTTTCTTTATTCTTTTCTGCTTGACTGTGTTATTTCATCCTTATGTTCCAAATAGTTGATCTAAACCCTGGCTTCCTTCCCTTCACTGTCAGTTCCCTGCAGATTTTTTCCTTATTTCCCTCACTGTAGACTTCATTTCTTTCCTCTTGTGTTTACTGTACTCAGTGAAATCTCTAAGCATCCTTATCACCAGTGTTTGAAACTCTGCATCTCACAGGTTGGCTATCTCTGTTTCGCTGTTCTTTTTCTTCATTTTGATCTGTTCTTTCATTTGGGCCATATATCTTTGTCTCCTCAAGTTCGCAGCCTTCCTGTGTTTGTCTCTGTATGTTGGGTAGATCTGTTTTGGCTCCATCCTGGTGCACCTGTTATGTTGTAAGGGGTGGAGCCTCCGGTATTCACCAGTGTGGGGTAATCCACTTCACCCTGTGTGGTGCTGTATGTGGGGCAGGGACCTGAAATGGAACAATGCCACTTGCTGGGCTCTTGAACCATTTTCAGTCCCTTCCTGCACTTCCTATATGTGACTGGTGCCCTTCCAGTTGCTGCCCTAGCGCTGAATCCCAGAGTAAGTGGGTTTGCACACATTCTAGGGCTGTGCTTCTCCTCTAAATGGACTCTCTTGAAAGAGTGGCAGTTTCTTCTGCTGCCCCATTCCCCACTGGTTTTTACAACCAGATGTTATGAGGCTTTATTTTCATGGTGCTGGAACCCTGGGCTGCACGGTCTGCCCTAGGGCTGGGGTCGCTTGCTCCCCAGCTGTCCCTGTTAGTTTTTATCTGCTACACGTGAATGTGTGACCGCCCTTTCTGACAGCCCTCACCCCAGCTTTCTTGCTGCTGCTGCCACACTGAGTCTTCTCTACCCCTCCTAGCAGTCTGGATGAATACTTCTTCTTCACATCCTTGGTTATCAGGCTTCCACACAGTTTGATTTTTCTGGCACTTCTGATTGTATTTGATTTGGGGATTAGTTGTGATCCTTTCTATGGTTGTGCTTGGAGGCGAAGAGTGTCTACCTATCCCTCCGTCTTGGCTGGAAGTCCGGGCCCTCCTCTGTTCTTACTCTCCATCATCTTCATAATAATCTCATCGACTTCAATTGCTTTATATATATTTTACTTGTGTATAGCACCTAAATGCATAAATCAACCTTAGTGCTCATTTCTGACCTCTAAATTTCCATATCCAACTGTACATTATATTTCAATTCAGATATTACACTGACAGCTTAAAATATTATTTATAAATCTAATTAATACTATTCATAAATCTACCTAATTGATCTAAACCTCTCCTACCCCATACCTGACTTTCTTCCTATCTTTTCATATTAATAAATGATAAATATATCTTCCTTGTTAGCCATATACCTGGTTATATTTCTTCTTCACTCCCAAATTTAAGATCAGCTAATACTAATTCAAATTTAATTGAATCTGTCAACCTTTTATACTTCCCAGTTCTCCAGTATTAGCTGCCATCATCCCTTGCCAAGTCTATAATAGATCCTCCTGGCTTCTCTCCATAGGCTCACTCTTATCACCCTTCAGGTGTTCTTCACAAAGATGGTCTTTGAAAGCAATAATTCCATGGGTCTTCCCAAACCATTCATTTATTTAGCATTAATATATCTTCCTTTGCTAATGGCAACAAGTAAACAAACAACAACAACAGAAACAAAAAGTCAGAGGACCTAAGATCTGAGGGGTTTGTGTGTGTTTGGTCTTTGACGATGACTTCAAACTTTCTATATGCTAATTCTTTCTCTATTAAACCTTGATTCTTTTCAAAATGCATCTATCCTCATCTCTTAAGGTGCTCAAAGATTAAGATTTGTTCTTCTCCCTGAAATATTCTTACAAGGTATGCTTCATATGCTCAATCCCTATTCATGCATTAGTTTTCACATCAACTATCACATCCTCAAAGAGGGCTTTACTTGTCAGATAATTTACCCCAAGCTGCTAATCACCTTTCATCGAGCACAATCATTTTTAAAGACCTTGAACCAAACATATCCACTGATATGAGTGTAAAAGTGTGTGTATGTGTGTGTATTTTAATATGCATTTACTTAGACATTTTTTTCATTTTTATAAGTATGGGTCACAACTATTTTTAAATATCAATTGTTTTGAAAATAATATTTGCTCTTTTACTTAACATTTATATATGACTATTAGTTTATAGATGTAATAAAATAATAATAATATTGTATTTCTCTTGAATGGCATATTTAAAATCATTTTTTAAAGAAGAGAGACCTTATTTGTACTCACTGGCAACATTCTTAAAAGCTCTTTTAACACTCTCTTGCTTTCTTCATGTGCAAAATGCTATACTGACATTAAGAGTAAGCATCATTAGCAACTCCACGCAGAAGTTATTTTCTGCTGATTTAAATTGTTATGCTCTTGTTTATTCAATTAGAACAAGACACCTTAGTAGATATCTAGGTTGCCTCACATGCACATGGAAATCATATTTTAGTTAACTTTAAAAAAAATTGAGGCAACTGTACACACATAGGCAGTTGCAAGATAAAGCAGAGGTTGCACGTACAGTGCGCATACACTATAGTGCAACATTGTAACCACTGTGCATATATTGGTAGGGGTACAATGAAGTCACAAAGTGTCCCATCCCCACCAGAGGCTTTCATGTTGCTCTTTTATAACCACATTCTCGGCTCCCACCAGCTTCTCAGTATCTTTAAACACAACTTACTGAAACATGGCTTGGCAAAGATAAATGTCTTTATGGCACCAAACCATTTGTATCAGGGTTCTTGTGAAACGCAAGATTTTTCTGCATGGAATGTTCATTTATTTATATAATTTTTGAATGAATGCTGTTAACTAAGCATTTTGGTCATTGCTGTTTCATATCCATGATCTCTTTCAGCCTTTATCACAGTATTCAGAAGATAAATAATATCTTCATTTTACATATGACAAAACTGAGACACTATAGCCAGGTTCAACAGCATATCTGTAGAGATCCCAGCTCCATGCTTTCCACGTTAAGTGGAATTAACAACCTTTTACAGCATCGCATGAAAAAAATAATCAGGGCAATCTACTTGCAATTTTAAAGCCTTTAAAATAAATTTGCATTCTTCCTGAAGGCAATATCTATGTTTATCTATGTTAGGTACACACCACTTTATTGCATTTTTTAAGTATCTGGTTTAAAATAGTCCTGTGTTATCTCTCAGACTCAAATATTAGAATCAACTCTAAAATTAACTATGCCTAAACTGAAAAATTAAAGTATCATAAGCAAAAGACCACAGAGTGCCTTGGATACATGCCATTACTTTTCGTAGCTAAAATGTTTTATTGCCTGAACTTTACATATTAGTACATTCTTATTTCTGTGACTGGTAACTTCAAAGAATCCTTTTATTTTATTTTTTTTTCATTTTAGAATTCTATATGGTATTTAGAAGTACAAGTGGATCAGAGACAAATAAAGTACTTAGATGAAGAATAATATGGCATGTAGAATGATCATGTGTTTTAGGTAAGAAACCTCTCCCTGCAAGAAAAAAAAATACGTAAACTCTCCAATTATGGGTCACTTTATGTGCAAAATACTAATGATACATGTATAAGCGATTAATAAATAATCTTGAAAATAATAAATCAATACTTAAGAACACCAGGATGAAAACTGGCAAGTGAAATACTCAAATATGAAACATAGGTAATACTGAACTTTTTCATATATCAGAAACTTTCAGAGAAATATCCCTTACTGGAAAAACTACTGTGATTTGCCTGACCTGACTTGCTGATTTAAGAAACTTTTCTGTCAAACCATTTTTGTTTCAAACTGCATATATATTCCAAGACAATTAGGATTTGAAAATGCTTTTAAATCCTCAAAGCTAGTCCATCTTTTTACAGGCTCTTTTCCAGCAAAGAGTTCTTGGCTTGTTAGGGCAAAAAAGCTTCCAGCTATCAAGAATGAGTCTCCTTTTTTATTTATAGCATGGTCTGAATCCCAATGCTTTCTACGTATTTTCTACATACTCGTTTTATAAATCAGCCATTGCTTTTGCAAATGCAAATTGACACCATACACACACAAAAAGAAAACCTTCCAAAATGTATTAGTAAGTTTTCTGGAGTTTTATAAGTGCTCTAAGATTGATGGAAAATGTATGTGGCAAGGTGAAATTTCTTCAGATACCATATTGTAGTGCAGAAGTTTAAAAAGGGGAGAGTCATATTTTACATTCAACTAGTAAAATATAAAGTATTTTATTCTGCCATGTTTACGATATTTTTTTACTCCTTTAACATATAATTCCCTTTAGAATAAATACACCATTGAAAAGAGAAAAAATTAAGATGAATTAAATCAAGTATTTATTTGGGCCAAATAGTAATGAAATTCATTTTTATAAGAATGAAATAAAAAAAATTCTTTGCTTAACAAAATTAGATGGCAAATAAATCAAATTTAAGTTACAGCAAAGTCCTTAATAAGTTCAGATAATCAGAGGACTTCATTTTAGTTGCTTTAAATGTTACCATTTTAACATCCACATTGAGAAAAGAAGCAATAAAAGGAAATTTTCCTTTAGGAAAGAGGTTATTACTGTTTTAAAAATGCAAATAAAAATAAAAATTTAAAACAAACTACTCCCAACCAAAAAAGAAAATAGAAAATCAAATGCAAAAGTTTAAAGACCAAGAGAGAATCTTAAAAACAGCTAAAGAAAAGGTGTTAGTTACCTACAAGGGAGTTCCCACAAAACTGTCAGCTGACTTCTCAAAAAAAAAAATCATTGCCCTCCAGAAGGGATTGGCAAGAAATATTCAAAGTGATAAAAAGCAAGGACCCACATTCAATATTACTCTACCCTGAAAAGCTGTCATTTAGAATGAAAAGAGAGATAAAGAGTTTCCCAGACAAGAAGTCTTCAAAGGAGTTTCTCGCCAGTATTACAGAAATGTTAAAGGATCTTCTTTAAGAAGAAGGAAAAAAAGGATTAAAAACATGAACAATAATATGGCAATCAATACATATCTATCAATAATTGAATCTAAAAAACGAATTAAACAAACAGGAAGAACAGAAAAGTACTCAGATACAGAGAATTTGGATGGTGGCCAGATGGGAGGGGACTTGAAGGGATGGGTGAAAAAACGGAAGGAATTCAAAAGTACAAGTTGATTGTTACAGAACAGTCATGGGCATTCAAAGCACAGGATAGGGAATATAGTCAATAATATTCTAATAACTATGTATTTAATCGCTGGGTGTGCACACATCAATTTAAGACATATTATTCCACACTGACCTATAATATTCATTATTTAAGCTTTATGCTTTTCCTTAGGAAAAAAATGAAGTTAGAAAACTAGTTTATATATGTCTCAACTTCCAATTTTTTTCATCTAATTAGACTATAACTAGAAATATATAAACAAAACGTAATTAAATGTAATGTTAGGCTTAAAGCATGTGGACATTTCATAGTAGTTTTATTCTATTTTTTGTCATTTCCCTTTTCTTTTTAATTATTCAAACGGAGACTTCATAACTCAATATATAATATGTTTTCTACTGGACAACAAACAAAATAAATAATAATTATTAAAATCCTCTTCATTGTTTCTCTTGACATTGTGGTATTCCATTCACCTTTATTGAAATTCATAAAAGCGCTGCGTAGGATGGGGTCACTACTGGCAGTGAAGAATGGCACCTGTCCGTCTCTCTCTGTCTTCCTCAAAGAATAACGCCTTTACTAATTTTAACAAATATTTAATGAGTGCTTACTCTGTGTTGTTATTTGCTTTTATTCCAGGTTGTTCTTATTGCAGGAGTAAGTTCAAGATAAAGTAGGAAGCTTACCATTTAAGCCACTCTCCTCCTGACAGGAAGAAGTAAACCCAGCTTTGTTTTTTATGAGGTTCATGGCTTTCTCCCCCTTACAAGAAGACTACATCATTTCACACACCCATGAACTCCGACTATCCCAATATCTCTAGGAACTGTGCACTAGATTTCCTATTTAACTTATCAAGTGCTGTTTTCCATGTCCTCACTGCCAGGCGCCAAGCAGTTTGCTTTCTTTCTGCTTGAACAAGGCAATTTTCTCCTCTTGCCTCACTGCAGGAAGAGAGAGAGAAAGCACATGCCCAGAGAACTATTCTTTCTGTAACAAAACTCACCCACACCCAGCAGAAGCCCTGACCTGAAACATATTTCCACAAAATGATATGGAGCGTGGGAACCCAGATGTATTTCTCATACTGATGAACTTTCCTTTTCTTTTTCTCCAATGAAACACATTTTCTAATGTATTCTCTTTTGTGAAATTTCTCTAATCCAGTATGTGCTAGTATCAGTACTGAAATCACCTACCCAGTATGAGAGTCTTTTGATGGAATATTTCTATTTCACTTGTATAAACATTCAATATATAATTAAAGTTCCTTTATATTGTAGGCAGGCAGGCTACTTAAATCAATTTCCTTTGCTTCTGATTTAATTTTTTATATTGATTTTATACAGGCTAATAAAATCTGTATCTTTAGAGAAATAGATGAAATAATGCAAAACAAATAGTGTAGCAATATATTTTTAACTTGTTTAAACTTAGAAACTTACAAAAACCAAAAGTTTAGTGAATCAAAATTGAATATATTTTATTTTTCTTCATATTATTTTAAATGTTTTTATTGAAGCACAGTGCACATATAAAACTGCCAGATCATAAGTGCATATCTTGATAAAATTTCATAAGCTCTTAATTTATTAATATTGGCTAAAGTTTCTTAATGAATGGATGTTAAATTTTATGAAATTTTTATGTTTATAAATATGGACATTTGATTTTTAAAATTCTGCTAATGTGATAAATTGATGAAGTCTTAAAAATTGAACTGTCATTTTATTCTTTTTCAATAGATTACACTTACTTATAAAATATTGTATATCACTGGTGTAATTTCTTAATTAAATATTGGGTAGAATTTGACAGTGAAGCTATTTGATCCAGACATTATCTCTGTGGAAAAGCAATATTGATTTATTTTTATAATTTTTAAATATTTTTTATTTTTAAAATTATATTTTCTTGATATTCTGTTAATAGTTTTCCCATTTTTACCCTATTTGCCCCTTCACCCAGGACCCCCCACCCCACAGGTAATTCCCCCCTCTTTGTTCATATCCATGGGCCATGCACACAAGCCTTTGCTGCCTCCATTTCCTGTGCTGCATTTTACATCCCCATGGCTATTCTGTGACTACCAATTTTTATTTATACTTAATAAGAGTTAACTCTGCTGAGAGTAGCTCAGCTTAAGAAATCAAATTTTAATTCTACCAAGTCTAAAGTTCGTGATATTGTCTAGAATTAATCTCAAATTAGGAAAATCATCTAAAAAAGTGAAAAAGGATTTTTGTAAGAAGACATTTTTGTCTTTAGTGGTTATGATTAATGAAAGTTATGAAAAGAGGTAGTGTCTTACACTGATTAACAGAAAATAGAGAAAATAAACTTACCACCATAAAAATAAGATATTTTCAAAACTATAAATCATCTAAAAATCAAAAGATTGAGTAGAATTTATTTCAAGATTAAATTTGCTGAAGATAGTTTGATATCAATAATTGATGTAATTCATGGAATACGAGTCATACAATATGGAGTTTGATATTCAGCTTATATCATTGAACATAGTATAAAATCTATTTCTACTTATAAATAAAACTAAGCTTAATTCAAAATTAGTAAAAGAAAATGTTAAATTGAGAAACTGTGTGCTTTTTTCGAAAAGAGATAAATACTTGCCTGCATTTATATTTAAGACAATAAAACATGGTGTTTGCACTTTAAAAATGTCCCAGTTTGTTGAGTCTGTGCATCCATTAGAGACAGTATGATGCATTTTATGCTATTTACCAAAAATCACTGCCTTCAAGGAGTGCTCACTGTGCAAAAGAAAAAAATCATAAAACACTCATTTATTAAGTCTCTTTTATTCCAATCCATTGACAATATATATGTAATTATACATATATTTAATACCTGAAGTTTATTCTTTATCCCCATTTTACAGTTGAAGACAGCCATTCCGAGAAATTAATAATTTTTCAACCACATCTACCTACTCATCGGCTAAACCAGCATCACTGCACTGTATCATGTATCTGACCCTAAGTGTAATGCTTCTCGTTTAATTTTCTACCACAGTACAATATGACACTCACTTAGAGTGTCTAGCTTTTTATTTTATTTTGAAGTTTCATGAAGGAGAAAGAGCTTCAAAGTCAAGCTGACCTAGGAAAGCTGGGTGATATCAATCCTTTAGAAGTATTACTGTAAAAGAATTGGCCATAAAAATAAGTATTGAAAAGAAATTCTGATCTGTGTTACCTCTCTCTCACCCCAAGCCAATACTAAGGAAAATGACCATCCCATTTATGTAAATGCATTGCGGCTCTAGTGGTTTACTTCTGACATATTTTGAAGAGCACTGTAAAGATTCTTTGCATTTTAAAAATCTTGGCAAATGTTTTTGTTCTTTAAATCTTTATAATATAATACTATATCCTAGAATATGGAATTGTCTGTTCATCTATTTGACATTCATTTATTTTTTTTTATTTTTCTTATATTATACACATTATTTTACTTTTATTTATTGACTACAACATTCACGTATCTGTTATCAAAACTATTAGATTAGCTCTTATATCAGGGAGCATACAGGGATTTTTTTTTTCTCCTAACCAGCTAAGTCTCTCTGAAATAACAATTCAAAGCATTAATGGTGCTGTTTAACTTCTTCCTGCCAGTTGACTCTTTAATTTTTTTCACCTAAATATTAAACACAAGCTTTAAGAATTCAGGTAGCAATCTGTCATGTAAAATTGTTATTTGCAAACTGTCAAATCTGTCATGTAAAATTGTTAATCTGAGAGAAAAATATTATTTAACATCTCCTTTTTCTTCACACAGTGCGTAGGTTTGACAGAATGCAACCAGATTTAACTGTATGTGTGGGACCAAGAAATGAGCAGCAGTAGTTGAGAAAGAGCAATTGTTCAGCACCTACATGAAAATGGGCAAACACCAGAAAATGCAGCAGTATCTCTGTACAGCAGAGCTTCTAACCTCAATGTTGCTAAAAAAAAGTTAAACTCTTCAATACCTTAGATTAAAGATCACTTTTAATTTTGTAGAAATTATCTTAACTTTTAAAATTATCATTATCTGTGAAGAAAAGTTCATGAAATGGACAAATTTTAAAAGCATATTGAAAAACACAGCATCCAAAACTATGTGCAGAGATCTTCAAATTCAGTGAATCCACGCCTACCAGTATAGTTGATGTGCCAACGCCATAAATTGGAAACTGTTTTAAAGGTGATTAATAAAATCATGAATGGCTGTTTTCTTCCCTTGGGATTTCAGAATGGTGTCAAATCACCTTAGTATGCCTTTCATCTGTCCTTTCTCCTAATGAAAAGGGAATTTTGACCCTGTTTTACCATTGCATGTTGAGTGTGCACATTTGGAAGGAAGGGGAGGAAAAGTAATTTTAGACCATACATATGAGTCCAGAAATAGTTCCAAGACCTGATAAAACCAGGTTTTATAGCACCCAGAGATCCTAGGCGTCTTAACTGGACAAAGTGACTGGATGGGACTCTCATTGTGTCCCTAAGAGAGGAACCAATGTGTTCCATATTAGGGAAGTAGAATAACATTGTAATAGGTAAAGAGAAGGCAGTTCATGACAAAGGGACCAGAGGTATAAAAATTCATACATTCTATAATAATTCATAAGAAAATCTATTCCAAAATCGCTACTAGGAATTCAAATGATAAGCCATTTGACTAAACAGCAGTATGATTAAGGAAAGGTGTGGTTCATGAGATATCAAGAACTCTGAAACTAAGACTTTCTCTAAGTAACTGACATCATGGGGACCCCAAGTAAGAAAGATAGCTTAAGGTCATTATAGGAATAGGCAACATGATATTTTTCAAAGAGCAAGAAAAAGAAAGCAAAACCCCGCTAGCAGCAGAGAATGGTAGAAGGGCACTTTATGATAATCGGTAAAAACATAAATAGATAAAATGCACGGGGCTATTTTTGCATAAATTATTTAGGCCAACTATCAACTGCTTAGGCCTACTGCATACACACACATGCAAAAGTAATGCAGCGCAAGTTATCTAACAACCTCCGTTATTCAGAAGAATAGTTTGCCGATTCCTCAGGAAGCAGAAGTGATTCCATCATGTTGTAATTAGTTATATGTGCAAATTATTAAAAATAGGAGGTATGGACTGGCATTGCATGCTTGTATCATTAGACTCAAACATTTGATGCTATAAATTAAAAGGAAGGAGACATCTTGATAGGTTTTAAACTTCAAAGAGCATTCATATCCGAAAACAAAGAATTGTGGACACATGGAACACTGCAATCATGGACAAAAAGGAGGGAATTGTAAGTACAAAACACTTTTATGAAACAATGATTAAATGTTTCTTAAGAGTTATCAAGATTTAATATAATGACTTGGCAAAGGTCTTCCTTTTGACTTGCCTCCAGCATACAAAGAGTACAGGATTATTTGCATCTCAGAATCAAATACACTGGGTACACACTGTTGTGAGTCTTAATAGAGTTGACGCCAGATACCTGGGTCTGCTCAAGGTGTCCTGTTTCCAAAGGGACACAGCTGGGCTGAATCAGTGTTTCAATGTCCACAATTTTCTGTAGCGGCTGAGCTACAGAAGAGTGGTTGAAGAAAATGTATGTTTTACTGAAGTTCTTTACATAGAGAGCTCTTATTCTGGCCATCTAGAAGGGATAAACACTTTCTGACTTAAAAAGGCTTTCGTGGATTCATTTCAAAAATGCAAAAATACAGTCATTCAGCCTCGAGCATTTAAGGTCGACTTCTACCTGAAGACCAGCATATGTGGGTTAAAGTGCCCACTCAGCGAGGACTAACTCTTGGCCTAACAGTGGCGGGTAAATACAATTTGGTATGTGCGTCACTGTCACTGTTGAGGAACTGTGGGAAATGTTAGTTCAGTCTTATTAAATTCCTCATGCTTTCCATTTCAAGCTACCGCTTGCACTCAAAGATGGAAATAATCCTCCATTCTCTGGTTTCCCAGAGGCGATGGAAATGCTGTGAGATTTAGCATAAGGCAAATCTGAATTTGATTCAGACTCTTCTGCTCAACCACTGTGTGATATTCACTTATTCAGTACTCATTACAATAATGCATCCCTACTTGAAAAATAAATTGTTCACTGCTTATGACACACGGTGAAATGGGCAAGTATACAGTAATTTGGTGATCACTTCTGGCATCATTTATTAGGTGCCTGCTCTGAGTTCCCAACTCTCCAAGACTAGTGGTCACACCAGTTATTCACAAGACAGCCTCTTCCCTACGCAGCTTATGTTCCCTGTTCATCAAGGAATCGGTGGCATATTCATGAAAGGAGACCGATAAAAAAGTAATACAAAGTCAAAGAACTTTGTAAGTGTATGTAAAATAAGTACAACATAGATCCAAAAAATGACAGACTATCAGACACTTCTCTATTTTTCATATAAAAAAAAGGCAATGAGAATATTTTTTCTCTATCCTGAATGAAAATAAGTAGGTAAGGGCACACTTCCAATACATACAATTACCCCATTTATCACAAGACCACATTTAAAATAGCACTATATAAAATAAGGTGTTAACACATAGTTGCAGCTTTTTATATTCATATTTTAAATAGTAATTTTCTTAAACCTTTCATGTGAATCCTAGACATTGCTATTTAGACACTGTGGTGGCCACTCTGCGAGCCATCCAACAGTTTCCTGAAGCACCTCATATTCACTTTTGCCTGTTTTCTGCAAAACAACATTTAAAAAATCCTGTATGATGCTATCACTAGAAAATGTATTCCAACCATCAGATAGATAGGGCCTCTTTCCCTCTCATATTTTTAATCATTTTTGAAGTACATGTTTTACCTGTAGAATAGTTTTACCTATGGCTCTTCAAAAGTGATTTTTAGTGGATCATTCCTGTTAGTGACTAATCCTGGTCTTTCTGATGTCCTGAATTTATGAATGATGACTAGTCAGCCATGAAGCAACTTTGTTTTTTTTTTTTAACAAGTTTCTTTAGGTACCTATAAAAGCATCTAAAATTATAAAGGATTGAAGCTGTTTCAGAGAAGTATTTGCCACAAAAATATTTTTCCAAAAATAGTAATTGACTACATAGGAAATTTCAAAGAGTCCTGTGACACAAGAAATTCAGATTATAAGATGATTCCTTTTTTCCACAGCATGTTCTAAAATAACAAATCTTGACCATACTTTAGGGGCCTATAAGATACCTGGTATCAAACATTTCAGGAAGAGCCTCACTGTTTCAGTCCAACATACTTTATAGAGGAGGTGACACTTGACTCGGGCCTTGAATGAATATGGAAATTCAAACTGAAGCAAAAAAAAAAAAAAAGCTCAGAGACATGATTGTGCAGAAACTGCAGGAGGTGCAAATCATTTTGTAAGGAGGGAGGGTCAGGTTCCAAGGGAGGAGCTGCAGGAGAGAAGGGGAGTGGAACCCGAGGAGGCGGCTCAAAGAGGGCCTAGTGTCTCACTCAAAGCAGCTTTCTCTGCATCCTCACATAATAGGGAATCCCTGAAGGATTTTGTACAAAGTAACCTGAGCCATCCTGACTGATAGGAGAAAGGGAAGGTGAGATATTTAAAACTGGAGGCAGAGATTTAACCAGGAATAGTGCATGGAAATGAAAAAGTACTAAAATCCATGTCTGACAGTAGGTATGAGGAAGGAGGAGAGAGACCATGGATATTTAAGGGTGTTCTATAGATATTAAAGCATTGATGTCTATCTGGAATGAACGATATCGAGGTAGAATACTAAGGGATACCATAGCCTCTACTACCTTCAGTGTTTTTTTTTTCTCAGTGATCTGAAAATGTTAAATTAATGTCAACTTCACAATGTTTAGTGAAAATCAAATAAGGCTGAGGCTGTGTATGTTAAATATCTAGCCAAATGCCTGACCTAGGGTAGTTATTCAATAAATGTTAGTTTCCAGAAAGATTTTTTATCTTTATTAAGGCCCTTATTACATTCTACTTTGTATTACTGTCGTTTGACAAAATACCGTTTCTCTCTACACTGTTGTATAAATGCTTAGAGGCTCACAGTGCCTTGGTGCTTTGCAGGATAAACATGTTAATCTTCAATGAATGAATGTGTTATGAATTGGTTTGCAATGAGATGCACTGGGGCAAGGATGTTTTATGTGAAGGAAGTCACCAAGGATGCACTGCAGTAATCATTTCCCCGTTCACTTTGGTTGGACTTCAGGATGGCGTCGAACTGCTAGCAAGATTGTTCAACGCACACTAACGCTGCATGGAGAATGCAACTTGTGTTAAAAAGGTTTCCAAAACAGAAAAAAACAGTGTCAAAATATCTAAATGCTATATTAAAATATTGTCTGTGAGCTAATCTCTCATTAGAAATCTGCACTCTTGTAAGTTATAGTTCAAAAACCAGGTGCACACAGGCACAGCTCCATGGCAGTACACAGTATGGAGTTATTTCAGGATTCAGAAAACACCAACAGTTCATATTAGATAACAGAGTTTACATTCATTATCTTACTGAAAGTTTCTTCCCTTTTATTTCTAAAAATAGTACATTTATTTCTTCTTCAGTAAACAGTTATTGAATAGCACCTGTTCTATGCCAGTTATATTTTTGTAACGTAATGTATGCCGCTACAAAGTTCTTTATAAACTTTCTCTCATCTGACTGCACAACGACCATTTAGCATCCATGGTGTCTTTGCTCCCACATAAGGAAGCTAAGAGACAGCGTGGAATCTAAAGAACGAAACACACTATGTAGAAACAGACTCATAGACACAGAGAATATACTGAAGGTCACCAGAAAGGCAGACTTAGTGGGCTGGGTGAAAGAGGTGAAGAGATTAAGGAGTACAGATTGGTAGTTACAGAATAGCCACAGTGATCTAAATGACAACATAAGGAATATAGTCAATAACATTGTAATAAGCGTGCATGGGTTCAGGTGGGTACTTGAAATATTGGGAGGGCCAGTTTGTACAGAATTCGATTGTCTAACCACTATACCATACCCCTGAAACTAATACAGAATAATATTGAAACTAAACTATAATTAAAAATTAAAAATAAAGATTGTATATGTATGAATTAAGGCCACAAAACTACTAAGTGGAGAAGCCCTGTGAAGGCTGTCTCATGACCATCGTGGTTGTCCCAGCATCGGTCTTACCCACCCCCTGAACGTAAAGTCCACATTCTTAAAGATCAATAGGTGTATTGGTTCAAAACCTCAAAAATGTAGTAGTACTTGTTTATAGAATTAACTTTTGCCATATCTTCTATTTTAAGGAAAATGGAAAGAGAAGTAAGTACTATAGTTATTTGCATGTTAACAAATATATCCCTGTTTTTTTCTTTTTTTAAGTTAAACCACACCATTTCATTTAAAGCCACATGAAATTGTAAATCTAAATAATTCACTATGATTTAATCATTTACAAACTTCCCATGTCTTTTCATTTGACATTTTAAAAGGCTATATGACTACCCCAAGGGTTTTGTTTTGTTTAGCTTGTTTTGTTTATTCACTTGTGTATTTTAACAGATTCAGTTATCACCTATGATCATTTGCTGACTTTTAAACATCATTGTTTCAAAACTTCAGGAACCCTGTCACAATTGATACACGTCCCGCATTTATTCCTGCATCTCCCCCCACTTTCCCATTCCACAGGAAGCAGATGTCATGAACAAAGAAAACCGGTGGCAATCAAAGTTCCACCGATGTTCTACGCTAGACATCAAATGCCTGACATCTCTGAACATGACCTTGATATCTATCCAAGCACTTTATTTTTACCTCACTCAGAATTTAAAACGTTATAGTAGGAGAAATTTAGCTGAAGATTATTTTGTTTCTGTTGACTGGATTACATTTGGTGTTAAGTATAGCTAAGTAATATAACCATAATATTTAATCTCTTCATCCTCTGACTTTAAAATTAGCTTCCTTAAGAGGTCTTTTATTTAAGATAACTAAGGTATTTTTTAAATGCATTACAGTAGTTGGTGATTTTATATTATATATTGCTATCCAAAATACAATGGTATTTCCAAATAAATGTAATTTACACACTGGAGAAAATTAGTAGGCATAGTTCATGCACTCAAAAGCATTCTTAATTGCCTATTGTTTATTAAATTCTAGTAGAAGATTCAGTGTCAGTCTTATCTATTTCTTTTTACCAATTTTTCTATTTATTGCATGCCTCCTTCATTTTATTACACATTCCCTAAATTCAAGCACACTTTGGTTTGTTATTAAATATTCAAAGCCAAATACTCTTTGTGTATGGAGTAGAGTAGGCATTCAGTGTTGTCAAATGCTTGGTTTTTTTGAAGACTAGGATTCAAAATTGCCATGTCACCATGGTTTAATCTTCTTTACCACATTATCAGAACTTGAGGCTTTTTGTCATAATAAGGTGAAGGGTAGTCAAGGAACATGTATAAAGGGCCCATGGACAAAGCCAAAGCCGGTAGGATTGAAGGTGGAAGGTGGGGGTGGGTGGGACTTGGGAGAGTGGAGGGAGGGAAATGGAAACAACTGTACTTGAACAACAACAAAAAAGATGTCAATCTTTGCATCACAATGTCAAGACTAAACCAAGTGATAGATATGCTCACTAATAGAAAATAAGTTAATTGTCAACCTCCATGACTTAAAAAGGACTATATTATTTTCTATATGTGTAATTATTATTTCAAGTAATAAGAATGAACTGTAAGATAAAGGGGTGAAGGTGTTAGAAAACAATTAAAAGTAATTCTCAAAAGACCTATTCAAATTCAAAATGAGTTAGGATCAGAGAGAATGTAATAAATTATGAAAACTATGCATTCAAAATTGGGCCAATAAATATTTTGGTCTTGAACAAGGGTTAATGTTTGCTTTGAATTATTACAACAGCAATCCCTGAAGACTATAACACTGAAAACTGTAGTTGCATTTTTACAATGAAATATTGTATCTGCATACATATTAAGTTTGTTATATTTTTAAATAATATCTGGACTAAATATCAGTGATAAAGTCTTGATATGATGAATATTGATCGTTTCCATCTCTACATTGTAGTGAATTTACTTTTTAAAATTCAATTTATATGGATTCAATTAGTTTAATCATCATCAGATAATTAGACCACATACAAAATATCCATTTAAAGGAATTTCAAGAAAAAAACAATGTACCTTTATTTACAACAGATAAAATTATAGGGTCATTGAGAGGAAAGTATTCGAAGTCTTAATGCCACTGAAGATTCCCTTATAAGATTCGGAGTCTGAAAATCTTTGTGCACCTAAATTGTTATAGGCTTGCTTTCTAATGAAAAGAAAAAAGGGAAGGCTGGCAAAATATTTTCCTCAGAGAAAAAACATCAGTGATCCTCTGCGAGGTTAGGAAGCAAGCCCAAAGCTACTTTGCTTCATAATAATTTCCATTTTTCACATTTTGACTTCAGGAAAATTCTCAGAAATTATATTACAAATATAAGATCCAAAAGAAAACAAAAAATAAGTTAAACACTTACACGCAAACAGGATGGAAACATCCTAGCAGAAGAGCAATGACAGTTATAAAACCATGACGGCACTGAATCTCAGTTAAATATGCCAGCAGCATGCTGAAGATGTGAAGGCTTTCTCCGGATCATAACTGACATAACACCTAAACATATCTGCTGGTCGGGGTGGTGCATGACGCCAATGGGAATGAAACAGTTTAAATGACACAAAAACAAGAACTTAGCAATTTGGGTCTTATTACTCTGAAGTCAAAGATACAGGACAGACTGATTAGACTGTGAACTTTTCAATAGTGTGTGTATGGAGAAAACTTTTCACTTTAAAATTCACAGTCAGACATTTATTTCACTTGCCTCAAAAGAAGCTAAGTAGTTCCCATTCTGAGAAATAAAAGAAGCTTTGCACCCAATAGCACCAGGTAGAGCGGGTGATGAAGGTGAATGTCATAACAAAATTAGTGGAAATAGATAAAATCAGCATATTAAATCATTTTACTTAAAGCTGTTTTCTCCTGCACAGATTACATATTAATTGCCCCAATTTTGGTGATCTTATAGTTATAGAAGAAAATAAATTCTCTAATAAGCAACTGCCCAAGAAATGAGAAGATGTTGGCTCATGAAAGCAAATGACCTGACATAAGAGTAAAAGACAATACTGTGTTTACTAATCAGGCCTGGCTTGGTGGGCAGACAGTCAGGGCACCGTCTTGACATTTTTAATAGTTATTTTTTTTGAATTTGTGATTTATAAGTGAAGTTGAATGGGCACAAGTGCATGGTTAGAAGAGATGTACTGATACAGTATTTGTATGTAACGTTCTTTGTCAACCTGTTTACATACGGTGATGCTTCAGAAATACCCACTTCCAGAGGACTCACAATGCACAACCGTTTAGTAAGACACCAAATCAGTATGAAATAAGTGTGCTATCAATGAGTAAATAGGACACCAGTACAACTTCAAGAGGCATGCTTTCTATTTGAACTGAAAGATGATTCAAATTCAGAATGAAGGCAGTTGCATCTAAGTAACACAACCTCAATAGATGAAGAAAAAACATTTGATAAAATCCAGAGCCATTCATGATAAAAACTCTCAGCAAAGTGGGAATAGAGGGAACATACCTAAACATAATGAAGATCATATATGACAAACCCACTGCCAGCATCATAGTCAATGGGCAAAAATAACAAGCATTCCCCTTAAGACTGGGAACAAGACAGGGATATCCCCTTTCACCTACCTTATTGAACATAGTACAGGAAGTCCTAGCCACAGCAATCAGACAAGAAGAAATAAAAGGCATCCAAATTGGAAAGCAAGAAGTAAAACTGTATTTGCAGATGACATGATACTATACATAGAGAAGCTCAAAGAGTCCACCAAGAAATTACTAGAACTGATAATTCAGCAATGTAGCAGGATACAAAATTAATATCCAGAAATTAATTGCATTGTATATGCTAATAATGAACTATCAGAAAGGGAAATTAAGAAAACAGTCCCATTCACAATTACTTCAAAAAGAATACAATACCTAGAAATAAACTGAAACAAGGATGTAAAAAAATACAGGATTCAGAAAATTATAAGACACTGAAAAAATGGAAGAAGATACAAATAAGTGGGAGCACATACTGGGTTCATGGAAGGAAGAATTAACATAATTAAAATGCCCATACTACACCAATCTATAAATTTAACAAAATTCAAAAATGTATTTCACAGAACTAGAATAAATATTTCAAAAAATTATGGAACAACAGGCCACACATAACAACATCAGTCTTGGGAAAGAAGAACAAAGTTGAAGGAATCACATTACCTAAAATGAAATCATACTACAAGGCCATAGTAATCAAAACAGCATGGTACTGGCATAAAAACAGACACATAGAACAATGGAACAGAATCAACATCCTAGAAATAAACCCACACCTTTACAGTCATTGTATTCAACAGAGAAAGCAAGCACATACAATGGGGTAAAGATAGTTTATCCAATAAATGTGGCTAGGAAAATTGGATTCATACATACAGAAAAATTAAAATAGACCATCTTCTTATACAACATAAAAGAATAAAATCAAAATGGAATAAAACTTAAATGTTAGACCTAAAACCATAAAAATCCTAGAGGAAAACATAGGCAGCAAGATCTCAGACATTGATCATAGCAATATTATAATGCATATAGGATGAAGTTTGTCCAGAAAAGTCCAGCTATTGTTAATATAATGAGAATGGTTTGTGTGACATCAATGTAACATGGCAGCTAAGGAGAGTGGACTGGAATGTGCATGTGCGAACAACGATGAATTCGCTGTACTAGTCAGCGGGTGTGGTAGATGATGCTGAGTGAGCATGTGTCCTGTGTGGTCTTTTTTTATTGTTGTTCAAGTACAGTTGTCTCCATTTCACCCCACCACACCTCCCACCCATCCCCACCTCCCACCCTGGAACCTACCCCCTTTGGCTCTGTTCCATATGTCCTTCATACATGTTCCTTGATGGCCCTTCATCTACTATCCCCTATTATCCCTCTCCTCCCCTCCTCTCTGGTTACTGTCAGTTTCTTCTTTATTTCAATGTCTCATTGTATTTTTCATGCTTGTTTGTTTTGTAGATTAGATTGCACTTCTGGTGAGATCATATGGTATTTCTCTTTCACTGCCTGACTTATTTAACTTAGCATAATGCTCTCCAGTTCCATCCATGATGTCACAAAGGTTTGGAGCTATTCTTTCTTTTTGCTGCATAGTATTCCATTGTGTAAATGGACACAGTTTTTTGATCCATTCATTTAATGATGGGCACCTAGGTTGCTTTCAGCACTTGGCTATTGTAAATTGTGCTGCTATGAACAGTGGGGTGCATAGGTTCTTTTGGATTGGTGTTTCAGGGGTCTTAGGGTACATTCCCAACAGTAGTATTGCTGTTCCAGGTCAAAAGGCAGTTCCAGTTTTCGTTTTCCACACTGAGGGAATTCCACACTGTTTTCCCCAGTGGCTGCACCTGTCTGCATTCCTACCAACAGTGCACTAGGGTTCCCTTTTCTCCACAACCTCTCTAACACTTGTTGTTTGTTGATATGTTTATGATGGCCATTTTCACCACCGCGAAGTGGTATTCCTTGTGGATGTATGCTGTGTGGTCTTTGTACTCACAATAATTGAGAAAATAGAGCAACAAATCTGCATCAAATTTTGTGTTAAGCTTAAGCAGTCCTCTGTGGAAATGATTTGGATGATTCAGAAAGCTGCAGCTATGGGCGACTAGTGATTGGCAGCTTAATCATGACAACATGCCTGATCATGCATCATGTCCTGTGCAGAATTTTTTGGCAAACTATCAGATCACCCAGGTGATTCAGCCACCCTGCAGTCCAGATTTGGTGCCCTGTGACTTTGGATTTTCCCTAAACTAAAATCGCCTTTCAAAGAGAAGATATTTCAGACCATTAACGTGATTCAGGGAAATGTAATGGAGCAGCTAATGGTGATTCCATCAAAGGATGTTGCAGTGTTTTGAATGGTGGAAGAGACACTGGGAAAACTGTATGAGAACCCAAAGTGCCTACTTTGAAGGGGACTGAGGAATCATTGTTCTATGTACAATGTTTCTTGTATCTTGTACCTTTTGCAATAAATTTCTCTATTTTTTCATATACTGCTAGATACTTTCCGGACAGGCCTCTTGTGTCTTCAGGCAAGGGAAACAAAAGAAAAACATATAAATAAATGAGACTACATCAAACTAAAATATTTTTGCACGACAAAGGAAAACATCAATGAAATAAAAAGACAGCCCAGAGAATGGGAGAACATATTTATTGATACATCTGATAAGGGGATAATATCTAAAATTTATAAAGAACTTACAAAACTCAACATGAAAAATTCAAACAACTCAATAAAAAATGGGCAAAGACCTGAGTAGACACTTCTCCAAAGAGGACATGCAGATGGCCAAAAGTCATATGAAAAGTCACTAATCATCAGAGAAATGCAAATTAAAACCACAGTAAGATAACATCTCACACCTGTCAGAATGGCTATTATCAATAAATCAACAAACAAGTGCTGCGATGTGGAGAAAGGAGAATCCTTTTGCTCAGTTGATGGGAATGCAGATTGGTGCAGCCTTTTCACGCCTGCTGTGAAAAGCAGTATGGAGATAGCTCAAAAAATTAAAAATGAGACTGCCCTTAGCCCAAGGATCCCACTTCTGGGAATATATGCGGAGAAACCCAAAACACTATTGAAAAGAACATAAGCAACCTTATGTTCATTCAAGTGTTATTTACAATTGCAAAGATATGGAAGCAGCCCAAGTGTCCATCAGTAGATGATGAATGGATAAAACAACTGTGGGACATTTACACAATGTAATGCTACTCGACCATAAAAAAAGAGAAAATTTTACCCTTTGAGACAGTATAGATGAATCTGGGGAATATTATGGTAAGTGAAATAAGCCAGTCAGAGAAAGACAAGTACCTTGGGATTTCACTCCTATATGGAATCTAATGAACAAACAGAACTAACAAGCAAAATAGAGACAGACTTATAGATAGAGAGCAGGAAGACAGCTAAGGGGGACGGAGGTTAGGGTTTGGAAGGACTGAGCAGAAGAATAAAGGACTCATGAGTATGGACAACAATTTGTGATTACAGGAGTAGGATGATATAAGGTGTGTAAATGCAATGGAAAAATACAATAATTTTTTTTTAAAAGAAAGAAAAGTAATGCAAGCCTCGAAGAGAAGCTATCATCTGTTTTGTGTGTGTGCGTGTGTGTGTTTGCTATTGGTGCTTTATGTGCCCTGCATATTTTTATTTTTTAATATTTTATTTTTATGCTCTAATACTTTTTACACTTTTTGTTCCCGTGCCTCCCTCTGCCCAGCCCACCTGCACCCCACTTCCATCATCAGTCCCCTCACCATTGTCCATGTCCATGGGTCCTTATATAGGTTTTTGACTAACCCTGTCACCTTCTTTCAATCAGTCTCCACCTTCCACATCCCCTCCTACAGTTGTCAGTTGGTTCCATAATTCTATGCCTATGCTTCAATCTTGCTCATTAGTTTATTTTGTTCATTAGATTCTTCTTATAAGTGAGAACATATGGTATTTGACTTTCACTGACTGGCTTATTTCACTTAGCATAATGCTCTCCAGTTCCACCCATTCAGTTGCAAAATGTAGGCATTTATTCTTTCTTTCTGATGCATAGTACTCCATTGTATAGATTTCCCAGTTGTTTTTTAATCTGATTATCTTCCGATGGACACTAAGGCTGTTTCTAGCACTTGGCTATTGTAAATAGCTCTTCTATGAACATAGGGTACATAAGTTCTTTTGAATAGGTGAGACTGAATTCTTTGGCTATATTCCTAGCAGTGGAATTGCTGGGTCAAAAGGCATTTCCATTTTCAGATTTTTGAGGAAATTTCATACTGCTTTCCACAGCGGCTGCACCAGTCTGCATTCTCACCAACCATGTACTAGGGTTCGCTTTTCTCCCCATCTTTGCCAGCACTTGTTTGTTGATTTATTAATGAGAGCCACTCATGTTTATTCTCACATCAATTAAAACATTCTCATGAAGGATGGAAAAGATTGGAAAACTTATATATATTTTTCTTTTAGTTCCTTCTTTGTCACCAGTAAGCCAAATTTACAATGTGTTGGTAGAACCTGCACATATAAATAAATTAAATAAAAACTACTTAGTTTGTTTTTGTGTACTGTTTCCATCACTGTTTGGGTAGGAAAGAAATGCATATGAATGTACAGAAGCAAAATAAAAGTTGTGTCATTTCAGTGATTCTGCAGTTAAGTTTAATGCTCTTATATGTGCATGTAAAACTGACATTATATAAAAATGAACAGTAAACATATGTTAATAATTCACTTTTTTCTTTGTTTAGAGGAATATTAAATAACCAATAAAAACATCATAATGAGTTGAAAAAAAGATGCTCCAGAAGGATGGAAAAGTTTTGTATTGTTTTACTTTTACAGCATTTTAAAACACTTTATAATCAAGAAGCTCAGAATTTTTATTTTAACTGGGACCTGGAATGCTGTATAAGTCCACTTGCTGAGAGTATAAATGGATAAAGCAATAGTGGAATTATTAGGGTTTTTATTCTTTGAGTCCATGTTCACTTCCTCTAGTGATTTACCTGTACCTGTGAAATTATGCTTTGCCTTGAAATATTAAGGGAGAACAAGACTGTAATATCTTACAAAAATGAGATGTTCAGTTCATCTTTCCTAAAAATTGAATAATTTTATTGTTTTCTTATTTTGTTTTATTTTAGTTTTAACCTTCTGGATTTGAATGCCTTTGTAAAAATTCTAAAATATTTGCCAAAAGCAAATATTTAGTCACGTTCCAAGCAATATAGAAATCAACAGGAGAAGGTGCAATTAACTAGAGAAAGTAGAAATGCCCTTGAACATATGAATGTCATTTAGAAATGTCACAAACACTTTATTTAAAACAAATGCTCAATGTTATTCATTTTCGAACTGACACACTTTTGTATGCCTTTCGTTCTGTCTCATGTAGCCACTCACATTCAGGGACAGATGAGTAGTAGAAAGTTTTGCCTGTGTATACAAAAATCACATATGCTTAAACACCTTTCCCATTTTGAATGGAAAATGACTCAGGCTTTGCATAACTTTTTTTTTTGTTGTTAATGGGTGCATATTTACGAACAAGTCATGTCTAGTGTTGAATTCCTTTCAGAATGAATTAAATGCAACAACCAAAAAAATGGCCTCAAGAAAGAATGTGAATATTTCGTAAAAAAAATTAAATAGGTATGCCTCTATGAAGAAAAAGAAAACAGCTCAGAGATATATTTTTGTATATCTTGATCCAGACAAAAGTAAAAGAAAATTGATTTACTATTGAAAAAATGTCATTGGGATGAGTGACCCCACTGCGGGGAAATGTGAATGGGGCATCTCTTCGGGCTCCACTAGAGGATCAGAGTAACAGCTTATGTTTCGCTACTGAAGCATCTTTAGTTTTAAAGAGGCTTGGCTTAAATAAAGTTCTGATCTTATAGTATGATTTATATTTCTGATAATATGCAATAAAAGGAGGAAATAAAAACCGTGTGAAATGTTTCATAGAGATTGTAAATATATGACAAGGATCTGCATAGTTTTCCTAAAAAATAATTTTTGCCCTCATTTCCAGATTTCTAGGATTTAATTTAAAGCTAAAGTAAAATATTGCCTGTCTTGCTGGGACATGAAAAGGTTTACTAGCCAAGAGAAAGAAAGAAACATTGCTTTTTAGTTAGTTCAGGATAAAGCTAGCCATGTGATAATGCATTTAACAGAAAAATTGTGCCTCACTTCCTTCTGCAAAATATTCAGGAAATCCAAGGAAATAAATATATATACACATATATGTATATGTGTGTGCATACATATGTGTCTATATGCATACATAGGTATATGTGTATATGTATATATGTGCATGTATGCTTCGTAGATGTCTATTTATTAATACCTACATTTAAAGTTGTAAATAACATATTTGAAATAATTTTAAGTAGTCAGGCCTTAAGAACAGTAAGCAAATTTGTTTTTGTCAAACTGATATCTAAGAGACTTTTCTAAGCAAGGCAACTAAACTAATATCTAGGTACCATATCCATAAAGTTAATGGAGTTACACTATCTCAAGTTGCTAAATTAAATTTAGCAATTGCTACTTAACAAGAAAAATAATTGTGAAATATGCTTACAGTCACCCAGTAATGTTTGTTTTACTGTCTCTGAAAATGAAAGAATCACATACTATCAACAAAACAGTTAGCAAACCCAATAGCAGACACATCTCTTTAGGAAATGTATAAATTCAAACGCTGCCTTCAGAAACTTTCTATATAATCACTCTCTCTATATCTGGACATTTTAATAATATTTACATGTTTTCATTTATTTTATTACAACTTCACAATTTAGCTACTTTATTAATCCCTGCTGTACAGCAGGGGGTGTGCATGATGATATAAATACCAGTGTTTGTACAGGCGAGGTTACAGTAGCCTTGTTTCCCTGATTCATATTCTGAGCAGAGGCTTTGCTTCTTGTCCGCATGGAAGCATCCAGTACAGGAAAACCCGGGTGCTGAGCAGGGAGACCCAGACAGTCTTACAGCTTTGACACAGTTATTTATTTGAATTGCTATTTCACATAAATAGTTGAAACTTTATTCTATATTAAAGATTTCAATAGTAAGTGTAAAAAAATGATTCCGTACCACTTATAAAA
Organism: Anoura caudifer; assembly: GCA_004027475.1. NCBI lineage: Eukaryota > Metazoa > Chordata > Mammalia > Chiroptera > Phyllostomidae > Anoura > Anoura caudifer. The sequence goes on from PVKU01000603.1 coordinate 421,549, forward strand.
TCCCATACCACTTTTTATCTCATTATCCTGGTTAACTTAGAATTAGCTGTAGTTTATAGAATATTAAGAAATTTAACACTTATAGACAAAAATCAATGTTTAAAAACAATTTAAAATGAAGAGATTTTAGTAATAAATATTTATGTGTCTAATACTTCAGCACATTTAGAAAATTATTTTATAAATAATCAAAGGAAGAAATATCTCAGGAACATTCTTAGGTATACCATCAGTATTTAACTAACAATAAAATTCACTTAATAATTAAATAGAACTATTTGCATCATCTAAAAGATATAATCAATCAAAATTGCATTACCCCTTGGATATTCTGTGTAACAGAAGTACAGATAAGTATGACATTGTGAAAAGAGAAGGAACTGCAATTTTAAACATCTAGTCAGTAATGTAAATTCTGAAACTAATCATTACAAAATATGCTCCTTGACTGGAAAATAATCAAATGGGCTAAGAAAATTAGAAAACATTAATGAAAATATAATTTAGTGCTAGGACCTGGAAACTTGATTTTCATATGACTTCCATTATAGTTTATGCAAAATAAGGGAACCTAGTTTGTTTTTCCAAAGCCTACGTAAGGTGAGGTATGAAAATAACATTTTCCAGGTGTCTTGCAGAAAACAAAAGTATAGCAAATGCAAAACAGAGAGAGAGAGAGTGAAACTAAGATAAAATACAAGAATGTGATAAGTTGTGGTAAAGTATACATATAAGATCCATACCTACAGATATTTGACTCTGTAGGATAACTTGCATTTTAAATATTATCATAACTGCATAGTGATATAGTTAGACTTCCAAAGAATGTATAAACCTAAGGTATTAGTAGGCATCCAAGTTAATGGAACTAGCTATGAGGCAAGAAACATGTAGGCATTTCATTGTTTATGCACCATCTCAATGCCAAGGAAACAAGCATATTTGGATTACAAGTGGGATTATAAGTTTCTTATCTATTTTGACAACTCTCCTAGAAAAATCCCCCTGAAGCAATGTGTATTCTTTTTAAGATTTCTGAAACTATTTCCTGTGACAACTTCTTAGTACATTTTTTCAAGCCTCTGCATGAAAAAGCTAGTAGGCTTTCTCAGTTAACTTACTACATTAATGCACTTTATATTTTTACTCATTATTCTTCTTTGTAGTCCATGGGGATCTACAATTAATTCTCTTTCATTGTAGAGTAATATAATACATTTCCTAAACCACCATTGGATTAATGTTTTTAAACCTCCTCCTTATCATGTCATATTTCTAATTTCAACCTGTACCAACACCTTATTACCAACTGGACAAAAAAATTAGGTCTCAACACAGTATTCTAAAGCCTGTCCATTTGATTTCTATTCATCTTGGTTTTTGTTTGTTTATTTGTATATTTTTTTACCTTTTTCACTACTCTGAAATACTTTCATTCCTCTCTGATCTCTACTCTTGACACATTATTGCATGTTTCTGCATATTTTTGGAAATAACTGAAGTCCTCCTCTTAATATAACTTCTATTTTTTTAAAGACTAGCCCATTTTCCCAACTTTGTGGAAATCCCTCTAAACATCCAAAGCCCAAATTCTTTACATTTCCAACACCAATAACTTGCAATATGTTATTTAATTTATTAATGCTCATCTTATTTTTATGCCTATTTAAAAAATGCTCATAATACAATCAGGAAATTATTCTTTAGCTTTATTAGAAAAAACTACCTTCCAATTTTAACCTAAATTTTACAGTCTTTATAAAGTTAAGCATAACTACTCCTAAAGCCTCTCTATCTACTTTGTAAATGTCTCATTTACTGTTCAAATGATAATATATTAAACATATTTCTTCCAGATTATGCATGTCCAGGAACAGTGACCATTTTTTTCATTAAAAATTTTTCTCTGTTATGTATATGCAACTTAACACAAAATCCATGCTAAAAAGATTGTAGAAGAGTGATCTCTTCTCATATGCTATTTTGCAGTGATTTTAAATTAAGGGGAAAATTCAGTCATGATATGGTAAGGACATATATAATCAAAACTCTTTGACATTATCATAGCGCTTTAAATAAGTTAATCTTTTACATAACTGGGTGGTCAACTAAAATCATCATTAGAAAGTAGTGTATTTTTTTTTACTTTTATTGTCATGATTTATTTATTATTATTATTATTATTTTACTGTTGGTAAAGTACAGTTGTCTCCATTTTTCTCCACCATGCCTCCCCACCCCAGCCATCCCCACCTTCTGGCCAGTGTATTTTTAATCATGACAAGACTTACCATTTTGTTTATGTTCAGAAGGGATATTAACATTAATTTTCATCTGAATACTTTGTTAGTAATCTTTTATTTTATGTTCAAAACTGAACAATAGTCTGCCCAATAGGTATATATAAGTAGCTTTAATTATTCCATAATGAACAAAGAATTTTCATTGTATGGTGATGCATTCAAATTATCATCCATTTTCAAAAACATAAAAGATAGATAATTCCATTTTAGGCATAGCCTAGTTACATTTTTGTGTAACAATATTGGTCTCGCTAAGTAAATGTACCTGAAGTTAAGTTTATAATCCAATCATTATTTAAGTCTTTCCTTATTGTTCTACCAGAGTGAAGTGTGGAGTCCTGACCTAGACTATGCTAAATGTAGGATATTTTCTAGTTCCGAGTAGCCTATTATTTCTTAGAAAGGGCAGGCGATTCTTGCTTGAGTGTAACTGTATTTAGTTGATCTGTAAAAATTAATGACCTGTCTCAAAATCAAATTCACATTTTAAAATTATTTGACTTAATTCACACCCACATATTTAATCATAGACACTGTGCCAACTCTTGTAGATAATTGCAATGATATTTTTCAGCTCATGTCTACTGAAATTTCATCTTCCTTTTTGTTACAGACAGTGCTGAATATCAAGAAATATTTCATTTAAATAAGTTAATCAATGACTTGACATTTACATTTTTGGACTGTAAAATTTCCTTCTATTGCAATACTTAGTGATGTCAGTGTTACATTTAGAGTAAAAATATTCATGACTGTAAACACACAGATGTTTCTAACTGTGAAAATTGAATATTAAAACTACTTACAATAATTATTTTAATATAACATTTGAAAAAGTGTACTTTTTATTGCAGCCTCTAATTATGTTAATCATATATTTTGCCTTTTTAAATTTTTATTTCCTTTGGTTTTTTAAGGGTTTTTTTTTTTTTTGAGCAGATAATTCTAGAGTTGATTGAAATTATTGGCCAAGGCAATCTTTTTCCTACTCATTTATCCTGCATCTACTAAAATAATTCAGATTATAAAAGACAATTTATTTTACTTTAAAATGTCAAACCATTTTACATACATGGAGAGACTGGCTATAGAAACAAAAGTCTAAACGTTGTGTTAATTAATGTTTGCAGCATATAGTCTTGAATTTCTTCTAATTTTAATTCTACCCCATTCAGTCCAATGACTCCAACTAAATATAAATATGTAGTTGTGACCTCTAGGTTGCAATAAGTAGCTTTCATCTTACCAATTTTTCAGCAGCCTTCTACATAATTTATTCATTTACTTCTTTTTTTTTTTAACTCTCTTAGCTTCCATTATATAGCACTTGGATTTTTTAAAATGCTTTTGTTTCATTGTGTTTGTCTGTTTGCTTTGTCTATCACTCTGGCTTCTCATTCTAACAATCCCTTCCTGACTTGTCTCTCCCTACGTCTCATGAATATATCACCCTTTTTGTAAATCTATCTTCTCTTGTTAACTAGGAAACTTTCTTGAGGATCTCATGCATTCCTAGGGCTTAACTGCTAAATTATAAATGTTTATTTCAGTGTGGACCTTCTTTCTGAGTTCTATAAATGACTATTCAAATTATAAAAAAAAATTGACATTTTTGCATAGCTATTACATATATATTGAAAATAGCATCTAAAAAGTGTATCCTTTCCCCCATTCTGGGGATATTTATTCTTCTAGCTTTCCTTCCTCAGTAATTGACACATGTATTCACTTAATGGCCCGTGGCAGAAACCTCTTTTCTAAGCACTCCAAATAAAACTCGTGATCAGGTCCTGTCAAGTCTTACCTTAAAATCTTTCTTAAATCTCTCTGTGCCTCTACTGCTCCATTAGAACCATTATGTGGTTCTAAGTACACTATCTACCCCTCTGGGAAAGAAGTTTGAACTGTATGGGAATGTTTTGGTAATCATTATGTATTGGTAGGGATAAGGAAAAATGCTAAACATCTTGCTATACCTGGGAAAATCCTACACAATGAAGTTTTTGTGTCAATGGATTTATTTTAACAAAAATAATTTAATATCGAAAATTGATTATATAGGAGTAAGACAATTAGAGGACTGTGAAAGCAAAAAATTAGATACTGAAGCATCACAGAAATACTAACTGCAGGGAGTGAATCTCACCACTAGGGCAGAGGAAACAAGGGGGAGTAGGTGTGGTTTCCAGAATCCAAACTTTGGGTGGAGTGCCAAGCAGAATCAGACTCTGAAGAAGAGACACTGCCGGGATGGAGGTGTCTCCATCCTGGTACGGGCAACAGGATGAAGAGACAAGCAATAATGCTGGTTCTGTAAGCCAGGAAAGAAACTGGAACCAACCATTCCTGGAATTAACCCCAGCTGCCTGGGGGAAGTTCTTATCATTCAGGTGATGCAGATAAGAAGATTTCCCTTTTGTTCTTATCTTCAAGGTTTGGTGCATATCATTAAGAGTTATTACGTACTCACATTTGTTTTTTACCTAACTCAAAATGGTTTTTTTAACAAAATAAATATTATAAAAATGTTAAACATTTCCTCACTTTGATATTTGAAAGAGGAACATATCATTGAATTAATGCATACAGAAACTGTACAGCTTTATTTACTGAATAAGAATTTATTTTCATTTAAATATAACTGGTACATAATAATATATTATAAGGTGTACAACATAGTGATTCAACATTTAGAGACTTTACGACGTGATCATCTCACTAAGTCTAGCAACTGTCTATCACCACACACTTATCCCAATATTATTGGCTATATTCCCGTCAACGCTGCAAGCATCCTCCCACCCTTCCCTTCTCTAGCAAGCATCAGTTTGATGGCTGTGTGTGTTCCTTTTGTTTGTTTGCCTGTTTTAGACCCCACATATAAGTAAAATCATGCAGTATTTGTCTTTCTCAGTTTCACTTATGGTCCATTCATGTTGTCACAAATGGAAGACTTCAGTTGAATAAGAATTAAAATTTTAACAATTGGACTGTTAAATAAGTGGTTTATATAGTCGGGAATTCATTCTGAGGAACTTTTTCCATGCTAAAGAGTGAACATATTAAAAAAAAAAAAAGAGTGAACATATTGATCCAAAATATTTTAAATGGTGAAGTTTCATGATAAAATGAAGTTAGCACACACAATATCAAAACCAAACAGAAAATTCTGAATGATAACTAAAAGTATCCTCCCCTCCAAGAATAGTTTGGAGTCACTGATAAAAATTAGTATAAACTGAATGACCAAAAGAGGGTATATCCATAGAAGCAAATTTCTCTCTATCAAGATATTTATAGCAAAATAATACAATTGTCTCATTTAATCCTTTCCCTGTATCCAGGAATATTTTGACAGTGTAACCTTTTTGGTGAGGCACACATCACAGTTTTAGCCTCATATGACAGTTAAGTGGACAATTCAATCAGCTGTAGAAACAAGCATTCTTTTACCACTGCAAGGAGATGAAACCAAGCCCTTAATAAAATCAGCGGTGCGGTATTCTGAACAGGTTTGTGGCAGTCTCGAAACACAGATCTCACTTACCTGGGAAACAACCTCCAACTCACCTCCCTGTCACAGGCAGGTTAACACTGTGGAATGAATGTGCTATCTTAGTTTCCTCTATTACCTGTGTCACAGCTTTGCTAAATTGAATGCCAAGAGTAAAGAAGACACTCAGAAAGTTAAAAATAGAGCCCTGGCAGGTATGGCTCAGTTGGTTGGGTGTTGTCCCACAGACTGACAGGTCACCGGTTCAGTTCTCAGTCAGAGCACACACCTGGGTTGCCGGTTACGTCCCTCCTCTGAAGGGGCACATGGAAGGCAACCAATCAATGTTTCTCTCTCACATCAGTGCTTCTCTCCTTTTCTCTCTCTCTTCCTCCCTGCCCCTCATTCTAAGAATCAAAAATCAAAATAAAAATAGTTAAACAGAGATTTACCATATTATCCAGCAGTTACCTTCCTAAGTATATATCCAAGATAACAGAAAATGTATGTTCACAAAGTACTTGTACACTAATATTCACAGAAGCATTACTCATAATAACACAAAACAAGAAACAACCCAATGTCCATCAAATGCTGAATGCATGAAGCACATGTGATATGCCCATGAAATACCTTTTTATTTAACACTAAAAATAGTTCATTACTATCACATGCTACAACATGAAGGAACCTTGAAATCAGCCAGGCATAAAAAGCCACATATGTGTGATCTCATTTATGTGAAACATCCAAATAGGCGAACCCAGAGAGACAGACAACAAATTATTCTTTGCCAGAAACTGAAGCTTAGGAGACACAGACATGGCCTGTTAATAGATACAGGGGCTCTTCTCTTGGATGATGGCAACATTCAGAAATTAGAAAGTGCTGATAGTTGGCTAACTTTGTGAATTTTCTTAAAAAAATCACTGAATTGTATATTTTCTAAGGGTGAATTTTATGGTCTATAAAGTATCTCAATAAAAAATTGTACGAGATAGAAAAAGAGGGGGGCCAAGGCTTGACACTGGAAGGAAATTGAAATTGCCTCAAAGTGTACTTCCTGCCTTTGTCAGGGTGTGAGGACAGTGCGGTGGATAGAAAGTGAAAGGATTAGGAAAGACAGGGTCAGGCAAAAGTAGGTTTACAGTCGTTCCTCTGGAAAATATTGCACTAAATAATAATACAAGAACAAAATCTGTGTTTTGTGTACTAGCAACTCCAAACCTACTTTTCCCCACCCTGCATTTTACAGCTCTGGTTTAATTCATTAGAGATTTCAGTTTATATTGTTTATGGTTTTTTTTTTACATTTTTAAGCTTAATACGCCATTTTCTTTTCAATAAACTATACATTTCACCAAAATTTAGCTATCAATAATTGTCTTTGTTGTTCAAGCCTATCTTTTAGTATTGTCAGACAAGTTAAATTCAAACTTCTTGAAATACCCCTCCAATACAGATTTCCCCCTTCTTCCTCCACAAGGGGCCTGGCTGGTCTTTCAGTTGCACCTAATCCATGTCACTGCCCCTCTTGGAGTATAGAAATATACACAGCTGATGTATCTCAACCACAAACTATAACATCTTGCTGTAGAAACTGCACACTTTTTACCTTTGAACACCTTCATTTCTAACTCACCAGGACATTATGGGCACCTACGTTTGAGTGCTCTTACATTAATAACTAAAACTGGAGTCAAGGACGACTACTTTATTCTCTCCATAATCTATGTTATCATACTTACGCAACATACAATCAGTCCTCATTCTCTGGGAATTTTCTATTTACCACCTATTTTCTTTATTTTCTTGCTAAAGTGTGTCTGTAACCCAGATAATACACAGTCATTCGAAGTCATGCGCAGCTAGAAAACATGTGAGTTAACAGGTGCGTGTTTCCCAGAGGAGGTCAAACAAGGCGCTGCCCTGCCTTCCTGTTTCAGCTGTCAGACTGTGCACATGTGTACTTTCCACGGTCTGCTTAATGCACCACATTATTGTGGGCATTTTGTCGGTGTTTTTGGTAAGTTCACTCCTTAAAATGGTTCCAGTCGGAGTGCTAAAGGCTGTGATGGGCTATACCTATTAATAGAACATCATACCTGTGTTAGATAAGCTTTGTTCAGGCAAGAGTTATAGTGAAGTTGGCTGCAAGTTGGATGTTAATGAGTCATGATTCTATATTAAATAACATCCACTACACACAGATACACATAAAATAGTTATGTTTGATCTGTTGATGGCAATATTGACACCAGAAGCTTGAAGGAGTTTAACTCTATTTCCTCTGTGAGCAATGGTACACAATTTGCTGATTCGATGTTTATGACCTTCAAAAAACAGAACGGAATAAAAACAGTTATCTGAATATGTGATAGATTTAGGAGGCAGTTATCTAGATGGGTCTCTTATGTTTCTGCTCATTATTAAAAAGAGGCACTGAATGCCTTTTCTTTGAAGCTGTCTCAGAAGACAGAAATAATGCCTCTTGTCTGGCCAAAGGGCAGGTGCACTTACTGTCCACAGTAACAGGTAGGGTTCCCTAAAGTAAGTTTTCCTCTTTATTAATGAGACCTATTACATGTGTGGACTCATCTGGACCCATCTTTGTCCCTCTGCGAGATGCAGGGACAAGCCCACTGACATATTGTTGATGTAGAGTTTCTTTGCTGTACCTTATGAATGACGTTCCTGGAGTCTAACCCAAGAGTGTGTGTCTTCTGCCAGCAGTCACGAAACTGTGACATACCAGCTTATTATCTTGTAAATGAAGTGAACTGTCAAACTTGTCTTACTTCTTGGCAAAAGTGGTAAATATTGTACACACACATACGTATCCCATCTCCTTTGAGCTGAAAGATTGACTATTTTTTGAAAATTCACTGCTTGAAAATAAATCATGCATTTTCTTTTTCATATAAATACGCATCCTATCTTTTTATTCAAACATAACTTCATCTCTTCTTGTATGAATTTTATTTCATTTTTTTAGTCATCAACTTTGAATCATGTTCTTCAGCCTCCCTTCTAGCTGGTGATAGATAATTCAGTGAATCTCCCTCAAACTCTGCATTTAGTGACATCACATTGGTAATTTGAATTCAGCCGAAGAGATAGAAGTTACAGGAAACACTACAAATCAGAGAGGTTTGGTTTGGTTTTGTCTTTTTCTAGGTAGTTCATTTAAGGGAACACAACTATACTTTTCCTTGGAATATACTACAAATTTAGAAGGGGGAAAATGCAAACTTTAATTAGGTATATATTATTCACATATGTTTCCAAACAGCAAATGTGATCCTGCTGCCTGAGGAACACTCTAGGTAAAATTCTAGAAGTGAAGATTTGCTGAGAATGGAAAGGAATCTTTATTCAAAAGCTACACAATTTTAAAATAACAGCTTTCCAAATGCATTAGTCACTTAAGCCTATCAATTAAGGCTAAAATATTTATCTCCTGAGTTCCTCTATGACTCTCCCTATTGGTTATTAATTATCTTCTTTCTATAGGATTAGTTTACAAACTAATGTTAAAACAACATAAGATACAACAACTGTACAATTTTAGAAGAATGGCAAGCTTCTGCCTCAGACCCAGACCCCTCTAAAACACCGAAGAAGAGTAACCCTGCCACCCTCTGCCAGGCCAGCCCAGTCCTAGGCCATGCCTGGAATTCCTTCTCCCATTCAAAACACTGGCCTTGGGAAACACAGGCAGCTGCAGCAGGTTATCTAGGCATCCTCGAGGAGCAGGGCCCGAGAGCCAGTCTCTGCCCTCCTTTTATTTTAAATCTTCTGGTCCACAATTCCACATGCTCTGGAGGCATCCAGCTTCTCCGCCAGCCCTGCCCTAGGCTGTTGGCCTTTGCCTCAAGCAACCTCCTTGTACCACCCCTCCCTACTCCTCCCTGTGATCTGATCAGATCTCTCTGTATCACAAATATTTAATTTTGTAAATTGTGAATAATTTTTTTTCTTTTTCAGCCATCTGAAAATGATTAAAAATATTAAAGAATGTCCTAAGATCACAAATAAAAGACTCTGCTTATAAAATCAGTGGACACTGCTTTAAAAAATGTGATGCACTAACATTCAAAGATCTTTATGTCAATTAATATGAAAGTATTACATCTTACAGAAGAGATCATTGGCTACCTTATTTTAAACACTTTCTTACTGAATACATTTTCTTATTTGGAAATATGCAGAAATACATTCCAAGTAGTACTGATGCTTTGACTCCTGTGTGTTCTCTCACTGCCAAGTTCCTTTAGAGGATGCTCCATTTGCTATCTTGTGAGCGTTACCAGCACAGCCTCTGTGAGTCATTGTAAGAAAAGGCCCTCACAAAATTTCCAATGCCGAATGTTGACTGATTTCTTGTATTGTCTTAGAAGCTTGAGGGGACAATAATGACTGCTCTGAAAGACTTTTTTATTTGTTAATATAAAAAATATAAGATTAGTGAGTTACAGGGGGTTAACTTACTCTAAAAGAGGCACTGATTCATCTTTATGACTTATGTGTCGCTTTTGTAGGTAATACACTCTTTTTAATGAATGAAAAGTTTAATAATTTAATAAGAACCTGAGATTTGCACCAGGAGAATATCATCAAATTTTTCTCAAAAGTGAAGCCACATTTGGGGGAGCTCCACCCAGCAGACAGGTAAGCCTCCTTCTTCCTCTTACACTCATTTGTTTGCTGTCTCCACAGCAACGGGGGAAATGCTGATGGGCTCTGGTTTTCCTCGATTCCTTTCCATTTGTGCCGACACATTTCACCTTGCATGTGTATTCAGATGTGCGCTGTTATCGGCGTCTTTCTCTTTTTGGAGCTGTAGCCATAGGAATTTTAAACTCTAAGTACCCTGTCGGAGATTTATTTGCGTAGTTACTCACACATTGCTGAGATTTTAAAAATACAAGTAGAATTTATTATTTAAATGTTCTCATAGATATATTGTGTTTTAATATTTAATGTTCCTTTAGTTGCACATGATCAACATGACTTCAAATGGGCTCAAGCACCATACTGACAAGGGTGAGGCTTTCTGTCTAGACAAGGCAGTTGGGTGTGTGTCAGAGACTGGAAGCAGGACCGGGAAAGTCCGTAGGATGCAGAGTCCTGACTTTCTCTCTCTCTCTTTTTTTTTTATCAGTGTGTTTTTAATATTTTATTTCTTTTTTTTTTTCATTTTTAGAGAGAGGGGAAGGGAAGGAGAAAGAGAGGGAGAGAAGCATAGAAGTGTGGTTGCCTCTCACGTGGCCCCCACTGGGGACCTGGCCTGCAGCCCAGGTATGTGCCCTGACTGGGAACCGAACTGCAACCCTTTGGTTCACAGCCTGCGCTCAGTCCACTGAGCTACACCAGCCAGGGCCTGACTTATTTTCTGTATCTCTGTCTTTCATTTTCTTTCATCTTATTCTCTCCCATTCTTTCTTTTTTACTCTTTATTTTCTCCTTATCAGAACTGGTCTTCTAAACATAAGATTCTAACGTACTGAGAATTTATGATGAAGAACAAAGCTTTAACTGAGATAATATGAAACCTGACAGAAATTTCAAGCCCAAAACCTAAGAATGATATATATGTGCATTTATATATATTCATTCATTCATACAAACTTTAATGTATAAAACATGTTTTCTAAAAAACAAGAAATATTTTTAGAAATACGTATTTTTTATATTTGCAGAAGTCATGTTTATGTCTATTTTATGTAATGTTTAAAATGTGACATCCGAAAGTTTTATTTTATTTCTAATCAATCTTCCTTGTTAATGCCCAAAATCAGAGATTGCCTAGTGTAGGTCGGTTTTCTAAAAACAGAATGTGTACTTTAAAATAAAAGACATTAGCATGATTTTGATAGTTTTATGAGATTTTAGCTCTAAATATGTAGACAACACTAGAAAAAGATAATGGTGTATTTCTTTATCGTGGAGGAAATTAAAGTAAGTTTGCTTGAGGCTACACTATAAAGAAAAATGTAAAACTAAAACATTTTTGTATATTAAGATTAGCTCACTTTGCATAATATGAAACGTATTAGGAAACCTGTTTTATATTAGCTATGTAACATTATAGAAAACAAATTATCCAGCTGTGAGCAATTAGCACCTTCATTTGGATATAACCTAAAAAATTCATAATATTCTTTTTTTTTTTTGTAATGAGAACTAAACCTGAGATATTAACACAAGTACCACTAATTTGGCAAGTTTTTTAGAAAGCCAATGATCTGAACTACCAATTCTCTAAAAAATTTGGCTGAAACAAAATAACAAGTCAGCCATTCTTGGATTAATGTAACTCATTTAAAAGAACTGAGGAAACCAGTACATTACAGTTAAATTCTAAATTGGCAAAATGTTCTTTCCTGAACAATATTTTTAACTGTCATTTTTCATATAGATTTGCTGCCTTTGTTGCATTTATTGAGGGGCCTCTAAACTTAAAATTAGTTGTAAAAGTCAAACATCAGTTTATTTTTTAATAGAATGCTAGCAATATTCGTTCTTTTTTATGAAAGTGTTTTTCATGAGAGGTTAAGGAATGGATAGCGTATTTATAGTGGAAGACATTTCTGGAAAAAAATGAAACTTAGAAAACCAAGATGAAATCCACCACATATTTTTCAGTAAAGGTGATGTTTGTCTTCAGCCCAACATTCAAGATCTCACTCTGCACTCTCCCGGATACACACGCATGTGCAGCCGGGAAATGACTATTAAACAGTTGGCTTTATTACTGCGCCAGACGGTTGTGTGGTAAATACCACGCTATAGAGAAACTTGTTAAAACTGAAGTGGAAAAATATAGTATGCTCTCTTTGTAATCACAGCTCTTCGAACACAACTCCGTAGTCTCATAGAGAACATGTGGACTTTCGCGGGTCTGCACAAGGTGGGTCCTGCTGGGTTTGCTTCATCCAAGGAGAGTGCGGGGCAGCTAGGGAAAGAGATGACCCGGGACTTAAGAGATTATGCAATGCATAAGCAGTTAACATGGTGAGCATGCCCACTGCTCAACATGTGCCTGTTTATTGGAAACTGATATAGGAAATGTAGGATATTTACTCATCACATTAGCTACTTTCACAGGGAGAGAGTGAGTCGGGCTTGGAAGGAATATCAAGTCTCCCGGCTGCACTTTCATAGAAAGGGGATCCTAGTAGAGCCTCTTCGTAAAGTAAAATAGGCCCCTTCATATACATTTTTACCTCCAAAGAAGCTATTTTTTCACTCTTACTTTTTAAAAATAAAATGCAGTGCCTTAATTGCTATCCTTTGACAATATAGAGAATAATTATCTTGCATATAATAATACACAAACTTGTTAGAAAGGAAACTTTTTATAAACCTGCATAAAATACATATCCATCAATATTTTATTCATGAGCCACATATTCTAATCCATCAGGCTATATCTAACCCTACACCCTTAGGATGTAGATAGAACATAAGGTTAGTAAGAACTGTTTCCTCTGGCGTGGTTGGTCCCTGAGTTAACCTAGAGGCATTCCAAAATTCACCTCATTAACATAACAAAGGACAGCTTTACCCCTCTCATCACTTAGGAATTTCCAAGGCTTTCACAAGCTCTGCTAGAAACAGGGCTTAAAAAACAAGTAGTATACATATTTATTTTCAGAAGTGTCTTTAGAAGTTTAGTAGTTTCATCATACTCACTAATTTTTGTTCTTGGTTTTGTCAGGTCTGTTGATGATGGGCCTATTATTATGGGACAAAGGGGTCTGTTCGTCTTTGCCCCTACTTCAAAGCCCAATAAGGCTCAAACAGGAGCTTGCAAGAAAGAAAGATTTCATTTCGAGGAAGTGGCACCTGCTGGGAAACACTGACAAACTAATGCTAAAGACCTGACTTCCCAATGGCTTCTAGGTAACAGGTCATCCTGGGGAAAGTCATTAGTCATGGGGACTAAGGGAGTGAGGGTCCTGGTCTTTACTGATTGGTTGGTGCTGACTAGGGTGGAGAGCAGCTGATCAGTGCACTTGGTCCTGCTGTCAGCCACGGTGTCACTTTGTCTGGTTTCCTCAATTTTCTGGGCCTGAGGCGGACACACAACTGAGCCCTAGATGCTGTCTCCAGTTTGAATGAAAGTCTGTCTCTGAGGTCCACAGACCACAGGGCTTGTTGCTAACTATATTTGATACTGATCAGAACCTCACTGTCCTAAGAGTTTAAAGACAACGGTTGTAGTTGTGCAAGGCAGAGGGAGGCAGTGGGGTCAGGGTGCTGGGTGAGGTCAGTTTCAATCAAAAGGAAAGAAAGGAGAATGGTTTATCTAACAAAAATAATAATAAAAATAATAAAAAATAATAAAGTTTCTACACAATTACACTGTCAAAAGCATTTTAACTGTTGTTATTTTATTTTTTATCCTAGCAATTCTTTTACTTTCTTCCTTAAATTTTCCATCTTTCTCCTTACATTACTGATCCACTCTTGCATAGTGTCCACGTTTTCCATCAGAGCCTTTAAAATATACATTACAGTTGCTTAGGTCTCTCTGATAATTCTAATATCTCTGTCATGTCTGACTGTGTTTCTGATTATTTCTTTGTCTTCTTAAATTGTAAACAAAAGTACAGGTCCAGCTGCCTGCTGCTATAAAAGATAACATTGGAGAGGCAGGTGCTGATGAAAAAGAAAGCAGCTTGTTTGCAGATGCTGGCCACCTGGAAGATGGGGGACTCATGTCCCAAAGCCCATCTCCCCTTCCCACTGGAGGCAGAGGTTTCTATAAGGAGGGAGAGGGAACGGGAACAAAGAGATCAAGGGAAGGGCTTTGAAAGTTTTCTATGTGCAGATGAGCACATCTATTCCCATAAAGCAAAGGATGGTCTGTTGTGTGTCTTCCTGGTTTAGTCATCCGGCTTCTCATCACCCTGGATCCTCAGTTGAAGGTCAGCAAGTTTCCCTGAGCTGGGATGCTTGAAGGTCGGAGTCTGTCTCTTGAATTAGTTCCTAGGATTTTTTTTTTTAAATATGCTATTTATCAACAAGCTTCATGTTAGTCAGAGTCAGCATTTCCAGGAACAAATTCAAAAGAATGGTGGGATGTGTTACAATTCCCGAATGTTACAATTACTGCTGTTACACTGTCATTTTTAATTGTTTGAGGTAATCCCATACTGCTTTCCACAGTGGCTGCACCAGTCTGCATTCCCACCCACACTGCACGTGGGTTCCCTTTTGTCCGTATCCTCACCAACACTCATTTCTTGATTTATTGATGATAGCCATTCTGACAGATGTGAGATGTTATCTCATTGTGGTTTGAATTTGCATTTCTCTGATGAAAATCTCATATGTCTTTTGGCCAACTGTATGCCCTCTTTGGAGAAGTGTCTACTCAGGTCCATAACCAGTGGGGCTTTTTAAAAAAGTTTTTCAATATTTTTGGCATTAAATTTTATAAGTTCTTTATAAATTTTGGATATTAAACCCTTATCAGATGTATGCACTAATATGTTCTCCCATTCAGTGGGTTGTGGTTTAATTTTGTTGATGGTTTGTTATGCAAAAGCTTTTTAATTTGATGTAGTCCCATTTATTTATTTTTTTCTTCTTGCCCAGACAGGCACTATTACAAAATTTAAAAAGAGCTCACTGAGAGACAAGCTACTAAACCAGGACAAGTGAAATAGGGAAACTGAGTTAAATAGCCAGGACTTCATATAGTAGAAAGCTTAAGTCACCCTACTCAAGGACATAGATAACAAAAATCCAATTAGTGCCATTTGTGCAAACCACATTCTAGGACAGATGAAGTCAGGGGAATGAATTTCATTTTGGCACATCAGCGTAAAGTTGATGGACATCCTCCCCTAAGACCTCCTCTAAGTCCCCAGCCTTCAACACACTCAAGATAAAGAACCCAGGGGGGCGCTGTCCCTCTCAGGAGCTCACCCGCACTTTTCCTCCTAGTCTTCCCCCTCCATGTGTGTTACATTTGCTTTTCTCTCTTCTAAGCTCCTAAGACCCTTCTTTTCTTCTGTAACTTGCTTCCTGAGTCTATGCAGCCCAGCTGGCTCACTTTTCTTACCTCTGTAACTTTCTAAACAAACTTTCTCTTATAATTTTAGTTTATGGGTCTCAATTCTTTCGTTGCAAACTCCAGAACCAAGGCCTGATTTTGCCTCTAACACTTCAGGTAACAACCGTAGCTTGGAAAAAGCATGGCAGACTTCAGTGTTACAGGATCTGAAAAATGAATGGAAATAAAACAAGCAGGAAGGAAAGCATTCTGCATGGTATAAAAATTTGGAGGAATATTGGTTGAACTGTATTTAGTGAGTTAACCTTGGAATATAGAATTCATAAAGGAGAAAGTGTAAATGCTCTTTAAAAACATGACATTGGCTGACTTATCTCGGATAGCATAACACCCTCTAAGTCCATTCCTGTTGCAAAAGTAAAACTGCATTTTTTATGGCTATGCAAGATATTATTGTATATATGCGTCACTTCCTTAATCCACAGTCTATCCATGGACACTTAGGGTGCTTCCATATCTTGGCTACTATATATGAAGTCCTTCTTTGTCTCTTATTGTAGCCTTTGTTTTAAAGTCTATTTCATCTGCTATACCATAACCTAGTTTTTTAAAAATTGTATTTGTGTGAAATATATTTTCCAATACTTGAGTTTCAATGTGTGCCTTTCAATCTGAAGTGAATTCACTAATATCATATGATTCCACTTATATGTGGAATCTAAAAAATACACACACAGGCAAAGCAGAGACAAATTCATACAAAGAACAAACTAATAGTTGCCACATTAGAGTAGGGATTGAGGGGCTGAGTAAAAACGGTGAAGGAAGTAAGAAAAAAAATAGGCAGTTACAAAACTGCCACTGGGATGTAAAGCACAACATACAAATACAGTGAATAATATTATGATACCTATGTATGGTGCCAGGCGGGTGCTAGCTTATCAGGGGATTACTTTATAAGTTATAGGAATGTCTAACCACTGTGCTGGGCATTACATCTGAAACTAATATAAATTGAATGTCAAAATGTCAACTGTAATTGAATTTTATAAGTAATATGGCAATGGGCTAGTTTGTGAAAGGTTTGAACACATATTAAATACATGTTATTATATCTTAAGGAAGCACTGATCTTTGAAGATGGTATTTGAGTGAGTGCCAACAGGAAAACTGCACGTAAAGCTCAATAAATACCTGGTTGCCTCAAAAAATTAGTTTTCTTGAGATTTGCAGACAAAAATGCTGAGCCCCAAAAGATTCAGAGTTCCTAATATAATGAAAAGTGATCTGAAAATTTGTTACATGAAATATCCCATGGAAAAATTTTAATCTTCAGTTTCTCAGATAGACTATTCTCCTTCTCTGTAAGATATATATATATATATATATATATATATATATATATATATATTTCCCCCCTATATATATTTGGGGGGTTAAAACACATAACCAGCTATTATTCCACATTTCCTCCCATAGAGCTCTACTCTGTTTTGTCAAATACCTGCTACATATAGTAAGGACACCACTTTCTGTTCTTGCTTTTGCACTGTGACCTCTTACAACTTTCACACTGCCTCACACGCGAACAGTCGCGGGGTTATTCCTTCCTCTCCTGTGCTGTTCATATCCCATAACTAATTCCACTTCCTCCTCCTTGTGTTTGTTAGAAACTATCCCTGGCAGATCTTTTCTATAATCATCAGGCAGCATAATGGGCATTTATTTCCGACTCCATGACTAACTATATAATATTGTTTCTGTAGGTTCCCCAAACTACACTGTGACTAAGGCAAGTTTACAATAGCAGCTTTCCAATTTGTTTCATAAGATCTCTGGTTTTTCTCCCCTTGGCCATCTAGTAGGTTGGGAGGTGACAACTGCAGTTGAATGGAGATTTTCAATCAGAAAAATATGTGACTTCTAATTGAAGAAATGTGCTATGTCAATCTGTGATGTCTTATTATTATCACCCCTTCAACACCAACCCAAGGGCATATCTGGAGTAAAAAGTCTTTGGTGATTGAAATACTGTTTAGTACTTTATTTTTGGCTACTGAGAGAATGGAAATAAAATCCCACTCTCTGTGATGCTCCTCCTATATACAGAATAAAATTGTTATTTAAACAGGTAAATTGTGAAATAATAGGTTTTAATTAAAGTTACAAAATATATTGTTACAGCATAGCACAGAAATGTGTCTTTTATAATTAAATTAACTTGCTTTATAACTCTTAAATGATTTATGCAGCACCAATTAAAGTATAATGAAGTAAAATTTCATCAAAACATCCAAAATTCTCTCTTACAAAATTTCCTTATCATAAAATAATAAATCATTTATGTGTGGTACTTATGGAGTACATACACATTAGGATTTAATAAGAAACATTTACATGGCATTTAAACATTGCTTAATTAAAATTATATTTAAACTCTGAATCAATTAGGACTGTGGCTGTTATGTACTTTTTTCCCATAAACAACTCCAATAAGAGAATAGTTTTTTGATCTTGAAGGGAATTAAATATATCCACTTATACAACACTGCATTCTGTGCAAAGACCCAATTATTACTGATTATGCTTGAGGGGAAGGATGCTATATTAAACTGGTTGACACGAGATTCAAGAACACTGAGCCAGACCTTAAAAGTAAAAAAAAAAAAAAAAAAAGTCTGATGGCTGAGGAATAAAATATAAGACATCAATTCCTTTCAAGTGTTACCAGTAGAATTTCTTTTTCTTCATTATGTTTCAGTTTATCAAACTATTAATTATAATTGCTTTACTGCTCATAAAAACCACTGTCCCAGATTTTTTAAAAAAATGTTGCCATTATTATTTCTTTCTAGGATATTCATAAGCATTCTTTAAAAATTTGTTAAATTGTATCAATCATTTATGAAAACATGTAA
>PVKU01000604.1:0-13067 GCA_004027475.1 Anoura caudifer
GATGATCAAATGTTGACAGTTTCAAAGTGTTTTTAAACCAATAGATCTATTTTCATACTACACATATTTCAAACCCAGGACCCCAGCTCTTATGATTATGTGCTATAATTTATGAAGGCATATGGTGTGAAGCTTTTGAAAAGGCTCAAATTTAGACATGGCTTTTTCTTCTAAGCAAATGAATGATAATGTCTACCTGTCAGAAAACTTAAATTTGGAACTAAATAGAGGGTTTGCTCCATGTGAGTAACTTAAGACAAAAAGGAAAAAAAAGTAAACATAATGTCTCACTCAAAAGAAACATTTAATTTGAACAATTTGTAGAACAAAAGGATCAAGTCCATCCAAAATCATGGTGTCTGTTACATGTATTCAAAGATATACATGCAGATTTTGTATAAGCTCAATATTTTCTGGAACAACACATTGCTGTCAACTGGAAGACATTTTCTGTTCATGTTTCTCACCCGCAGACCTAATCTTTTCTGTCTTAACTAAGCACTGACCAGGAAACTTTTGTAATTTGAGGTGCAGCAGCAAAAGTATCAGAAATTTTTTTTTTTCTTCAAAATGTCATGGATAGAGGAGTCATTCTCACTGTGGATCTTAGCAACCTCTGCATGCTATTTTTTTCCCCTCATTAAATTAAGAACTTTTACCTTTTCACTTAAAGAAATTACTTTATGGCTTCTCTTTGGCACACCTAAATCACCAGCATCACATTTTCATGCTTTGGAAGCCATTATTGGTAAAATAAGGGTTGTGGCAGACCCTTCTGCGTGGCGTGGCCCAGCTTCCACTCGGAGACACGCAGGACCCACGCCCACAGATAGGTTCTCTCATGGGTAATCAGATTTGCAATAAGGCTGTTTTGAGAGTGTGCTCTTTGCTGAAACCCCCCTCACCCTGCAAGTACTTTGCACTCCCAGTGTAAATGCCTGCCTATTCATTTGCTAATATCCTTCTGTGATGTAATGAGGGGCATTGGCTCCTTTGTTCTAAGGGGGATAGTGAAGAGAATCCATCTTGGAATGTAAAGAGATGATTAGAATAAAGGCCTGTCATGGCGGAGGCCCCAGCTTTGGCTCCTCTTGAGAGAAAAGCCTGTCAGTTATTCTTATTCCTCCACCAGACTCAGGAGCCTGTGTGTATGTTTTAATTCACCCATAAGGACGCGGACACTGCTGGCTGGTGTCCGCATCAAAGGGTTACTTGAGTACAAGCCCTGCAATATCATGACAGTCAATGTGATAAAACCCAGACAGTTACTAAGTGACCTCTGGGCAGGTGAGAGGTAGCGCGGACAGCATGGAAATGTAGGATAAAGTGATGAGTTCATGTCTCAGGCTTGACAGAGCAGGACAGCACAGTCTTTATCACAATGCCCAGAATGGCTTGCAAACTAAATATTATAAATTGCTTATTTCTGGAATTGTCCACTTAATATTTGTAACCACTATTGACTGCAGGTAACTGAAACCACACAAAGAGAAATCATGGATGGGGGAGTGGGGGAACTACAGTGTGTATGTGAGTGCGTGTATATGTTCAGCCTTGAGAGTTAGAAGACAGATTAAAAAATTAATAATCAGATGTGGTAACTCTGGAAAACTTTAAACATACAAACCACTTGCAGCTCTTTAGGTTTTTTTTTGTAATTTTTATTTAACTTCTCTATTAAATAATTTTCATCTAGATATATAGAGAGATATAGATAACCTGTACACTAATATGAGCTCTCATAATCATTACTAACAAATAGGCTTTACAAGATGTTTTCAGAAAGTAAAATAGAAAAGTTACGAAGTAAAATCCAGTTTCTGGTAAGGTCAAGTAGTTTCCATTAAATAACAATTCATTGTGAATGCTAAGTACATCCCTCAAGAATGCAGTGGGTCCAGTTTTAGATTCATAAGTCTAGATGAGTGAGAACACACAAATGCACTTTTTGTTAATTGTGGATTATTTCAGTTGATAAGTATGTATACATGAAATATAAAGTAATTTCTTATATTTATTTTTCTATACAGTTAATTATTCACTGCTTTGACCTACTCTAGTTTAATAATAAATAAGATACCATACCCTCTTTTATTGTCTAAGATGCATATTTTTCCACATTTTAGAATCTCTGAAAATTCAAACATTTTTATTACTATCATGTAGGCCAATATATTTAACAGTTACATTATATTATTGTATTTTTTAAAGTTTTATTTATTTATATAGAGAGAGGGAAATGGAGAGAGAAACAACAATGTGTGTTTGCCTCTCTTGTGCCCCCTCCTGGGGGCCTAGCCTGCAATCCAGGCATGTGCCTTGACTGGGAATCTAATCAGCAACCCTTTGGCTCACTGACCGGCGCTCAATCCACTGATCCACACTAGCCAGGGTGATAGTTACAGTGTTTTATATATTTAAAAATGAATTATTTTAAGAATATATTAAATATAAACATATCCTGAATATGAAAAAATTAAGTGATATGAAAACATTGCATCTAGTTTTATTGGAAGTATATTTTTTAAATCTGTTAGAGGTACATATAATAATAGTGCATCTTATCTCCAATGATGTTTCAGTCTAAATGAAAAGTTCAGACTAAATGACACTTTATAGCTTATATAGGACAAAATATTACTTTTAATATTTAATAATTTGGTGATATTAAATGCTAATTTATTTTTAAACAGAAATCACTTGATCTTAAAAACCTCTTAATTCTTAATATTTACTTAAAATATTATATTCATGATTACTGTGTAATTTTCATTTTTTATGAAATTAAAAAGAATACTTCCCTGCATAGTAAATAGCCATTTAGATAGTTCAGAGAATAGATTAGAGATTTTTCTCTGAACTTGAAGTTTATATAAGGCTAAATATAATGAAAGGTACTTGCTATTTAGTATGCGATTATAAAAATAGAATAACTGTATGGAACAAAGAGTTAGCACGTTGGCCAATTTGCCCCATGTGTGTGCATGTACTAGGTGGATTATGGTTTAACATCAATTCATAATCCTTTAAACAATATATTTGACCAGCAATTTTACCTTCTAGTTTGAATTTTAACTGGTATGTTTTTAAATCCTAAATAACATAGCCATCTTTCCTGTAGAAAAAATAGAAAAAATTTCCCATACCTAAAATGTAATTTTTAAAAATTTCTTCAAGTATTTAAATTTTCATTGCTCTTAAATTTTAAACTTGATAAAATAATAAAAAAGGCTTTTGATATAATTAGACATTTCAGAAGTAAAATCCATTCAGCTCATATTTCTATATATTTATAACAGCAAATTTTGAAGAATAATAAATGAAGTTACCAATATAAGTTTTATTCATATTAGAAAGGAGTTGGCCATAGCTCAGCCTGGACAGATGGCCTGGATCACATTAGGATTCCATGGTTAATCTAGTTCAAAATGATGGCCACTTCTTGTTTTTGCATGTGACTATCAGCTACCACGGTACAGTGACAATTAGAAGCAGTAGGATCTCCAGGTGTTTCTCTATAATTAACCAATTGTGGAGTGTTTATATGAACAATGCATGGAAGTGTCTTTTTATCCAATAGTAATATTTATGACATGTTACTTCTAAATGAATGAACATAATAACAAACAAAAATAAAAGAAGATTTGAAAGAGAAGAAAAGACATTTCCATTTTAGGCAGTTCTCAATAGAAGCATCAGGAGAATTTTCTGTTAAACGCCATAAAATCTGTAACGCTGTTGCATCAGACCCAGAAAAGGCAATAGACCATGAAAGGTGATGGTCAAAACTTTCAGTCAGGGAATAGCTTACATGTGGACCACAAAGGAAAGGGCCACAGTTTACTTTTCACTCTCTTTCAGTTGTAAGTACCTCTGACCAATAAGGAACATTAAAAAAATAAAATAAAATAAAATAAAAGTGTTTTTGTTTTACTCTTCTTGGAAACCAAGCATATTATATAGGACTGTTAGTCTCCATGTTGGTCTTTACAAACTTGTTGTTGGGTTGTAGAAAATTCACTCCGCAGCTCTGTGGCTAGGACCTGTGACACACAGTAAAAGTGTGACACACCAGAAAAGACACTTGACTTTTAATAAATCTAATATTTATTTGCAATCTTTCAAAGGAGTGTTTGACACCATCAAATTAGAAGGCACAAACATTACCTCATGAGGTACAGTGACAATTAGATCTAAACCCTAATCATCACTGGGTACTTTCATTCAAGGTCAAATTTTTGGGTGGCATTTAAAGATATAGGAATGATTAGTATCTCTATATAAACAGTAACATTTCAGAGGATTCAATATGATTGTAATTTTTATAATTTGTTAAATAAATAATTGCAAAAAATTAAATTGGGGTGCAATTTATGAAGCAGACACTGTAACCAAGCATTGTCAATATAGCTACTTGAAATAGGTAGCATACCAATTTTAAAGATGAAGAAACAAGCACAGTGAAGTTAGACAAATATTTCTAATTTATATAGCCAGGGGTTTTCATTTGCATAGTAAACAAATAAGGAACAGTTGTATTGGAGATAAGTTGGGCCCTAGATGGAAGAAATTTGTTTATTAATTTGTTTGTTCACTTTGTCAAATTTTTGTGTTGTAAGTCCCACCTGTTCAGCTTGCAGCAAATATTGAAAAATAACCCTAGGTCAAGCAGTTATATGGAAAATGTGTAAATATATTCTCTACATCCTCTAATAAACCATCTGAGCTTTCTTCCCTCCTCATGTCTCTTGTGTATGTGACTGTAGTTGGTAATCACTATAAATATGATTTCAATGTTATAATTAAGATAATTTTCTGCTGTTCTATTCACATTTCTTTTAAACTCTAAGTTATTCTATGAAGCTTATACTTTAAATGAAATTGAAAATAATTTTTAAAAATATGTGTTTCTGTGTTTAGTAAAGTTTAATCCTTTTTTAATAGAACTGACTGAAGAGGATTAGACATGTGTGAGGTGAAATGAATATTAAACACTTAGGAAAAAATAAATAGCTTTGTCAGTGAAGAGTACATGGAATCCAGAGTGAATCCTTTAAAAGTGGCACACAGACACAAAAGAAATAGAGAGGCACTTTATATATTCTTTCCAATTCAACTTTAGGTACAAACAAGATGCTTATAATGTTATTTTTGAGGAAAAATGCTGCAGATAAAGGAACAAAATTAATTTAGGTAGATGATGTTCTGAATATCTGTGAGAAGAAAAATCAACTTTCTCAAGTAATTCAACTCAATTAACAGAGAAAGTTGCATGTCAAATTCTATCTGTGGATGAATTTACTGGATGACTGACTCCATTACCCAGATTTGGCAAAAGGACAGATATAATTTCCTTGTATTGATAGTTATTTCTTTAGCAAATTAAGAATGTCACCAGATAAAACTAATATTAGTATTACTGCCATATTACCACTAACATGTCTAGAGTTTTTACTTTGTGAAGAATTTTATATAGATTATTTCTTTTAGTCTTTGTACTATATACAAATAATAGTTATTATTATTATCCCCACTTTAAAGATGAGGAAAGTGAAGCCAAAGGTGATTTGGACTCAAGATTACACAGGCTTCCTTGGTGTTAGTGACCCTGCTCAACCAAGACATCATACTAATGATATATTCTATCATGTTGCAGACTGAATTATTTGTATCATATAATATTGGGAAGAGAGTGATAGTTACCTCTTGTTTTAGAAGTGACAGATAGCATGCACTCCGTGAGCTTTGCTGTCAAAAAACCCCATGTTTAGTCCTTAGAACCCATGTTCTGTCATGTACCATCTGTGTGATTTCAGGACAAACTTAAGCTTTGTGAGCCTCATAAATAACGTGGTATAAAAATAATTTACTACCAACCTCAGTACATGGGAGAAGTTGCATAAACATTTATAGAATAAATTACTATAGATTCTTATATTCCCTCAGGGAGGAGAGAATAAGGTCAATCAACTCTGTACCAAATATCTCTATAATTATTTCAGTTTTTATATTCATTAAATAATGACTATAATAAGGTTAAAACTCAGATTTAGTGTTTAGATGTATTACTTATCATTATAGAGATAGGTGCTATTATTAACTAGGAATTAGGAAACTGTGGGTTTTTTTTCAGTTTTGGCATCAAAACAACTAGGCTGTGAATCCACTCATGTCACAAGCACCCTCTTCTGCCCCCCCACCTGGCAACAAAAGAGATGAGGAGGATAACCAAGGTGGAGAGAAATGACATGACTCCTGTTTATTTTCATATTCTTTTCCTTCTATTTAAGAATGTTGAGTCATCTGTAAAGGCATTCTTCACTCCCAACTCTCCCATCAGTGACTCAACACAAAACCTCTTTTCCATTCCTCCAACTTCACGAAAATTGAGGCTGTCAAGGGGAAACTCGTTGATTCTAAAGCTATTGCATGCTGTTCAACTCTTATGTCACTTATATTCTCTTGGCATTTGGCTCTCTTGTCACTCATTTTTCTGAGTCCTGCTGATCAAATAGGAAACTCAGGAAGCATCCTTGAATCACTCCTTCAGAATCTACATCCAGATCAACAAAAATACACCACTTATTTTGCCTACTTATTAACTCTTAAATCTAACTATTCTGATATCTTTGAAAACTTTAGTTCAAATCCCATCCTTAGAAAACTCTTCTTTCCATCCCCAATCTTGCTCTCCTCAAACCATTCTCTATTTCATAACCATATTAATCTGCTAAAACACAAATTTGACATGATCACAATTTTGCATAAACTAAATGGATGACATATTCTTTAAGATGAATTCCTAACCTATTGGAATGCTAGTTGTTGCCATTCTGTTTTTTTAATTTTAACTTGAACTAAAAATAAAAATCTCATTGTCTCTACTTCCTTAACTGGAATTTTTGCCACTTATTATATTAACACCTTCACTACATCTCTGTTACCCGTGATGACTTCTTGTTCTACCAGTTATCCATGCTCACTTAGCATAGATCCTCTCTTCAGGTATAAGCTGATCTTTTACCGAGCAATGCTTGCTCCTTAACTAACTTCCTTCATGGAGCTTATCCCAGTTTCAGGTCTCTATGGGATCACTTTACAGCTTCTTCACTGGGGGCTTTTCTGACCCTCTTCTCCATAATCAGTGCACTGCTCTGCTATGCACTGAGCCACTCCCTCTTGTAGCGCTCATCACACACAATTGGAATTATCTACTCATGTTTCTGCCCCCAGCCTGCAAGCTCAAGAGTAAGGCATACAGTCTGCGGTTCCTATTTATCCCCTGCGTTCAGTAGAGTGTCTGATACAGAAATGGACTCAATAAATATTTGTGTAATGAATGAAAGAATGAATGTGCTGGAGAAATTCCAAGTGACCTTGAAATGATAACGTTTAAGGGATTGGCTTGATTGAATCCAAAGTTAGAATACTTTTTTGGGGGGAGAAGTATATACTATGTCACAGCATAGAAGGGAAAAGAACAGATAACAGAAAAAATAATGGCTGAAATAAAGGCACAGGGAGGAAAGGGAGGAACTAGCTTAGCTGTAGTCTTCAAGATACTCACAATTACAAAGACATCAAAAGACATAGAAAGATATTTATTTCAGAATAATTCCTGTGAAAAAATAATTCCTTTCATTATGCATTCCAATGTACACCCTTGGATTTGTAAAAGAGATTCTTAACAGATATTAAGCTTTGAGTCTTTTCAAGATCTCTAGCTACACATTCCTGCTGTGAAAGCTGTTAGCATGCACTATTTCCTACAGATGACACATTGAATGTTATACCCCAACCGAATGGGATGAATAATGTGGATATTTAAAACAAGCAGAGTATGCTATTTTTACTCATTCCTGTATTACTTTTGCCTCATACCCAGCTTATAGACTTTAACATCCAAAGAGAAACAACACCAAACCTATCTAAGACTTTATTATAAGAAGGTATGTCAGCAAGTCCCTATAAATTAATGCATCTTCTGTTACCACAACAGGGTTCTCCTTTTTCCATCGTCACTTTTTAATCTTAGAAACACTTCCCAAGTTTATATGAGAGGTATTCACATAAAAGTTGTAAAAATAGCCTCTCCTCAATGTATCCATTCCATTTGATTATTTTTAAGAGAAAGAAAGTCCATGTAATGCCCCTTTCTCTTAATTTCTTTGGCTGACCTCCAAAGTGTAGCTGTCAGCTTGTGTTAGCTAAATAAGTATGAGCTACAGCCCATGGCCCATATACTGTCAGTCACTGGGACAAAAATATGCCCCCTGTATTAGCATTGCTGAACATCAGCAGTAGGGACTATCAGTATAATTCTCTTCAGCCTGATACCTAAAGACTGAGTAAGGGCATCAGTAACTGTTATATAAACAGACACAAAATTAGTTCATGGATATGCTCTCTAAGTTTAAGAAGTATTTTATTGAAACAAAATGAAATCTCACCTTATCAAGAAAGTTTTTCATGATTAACCTCATCTGCCATCTCTTACTTGACAATCTCAAGCCATATTAGTTATATTTAATATTTGAATTATCATTGTGTAATGTGTTGCTCTGTGAATGTAGTCTTCATCTATGTCAGTGTGCCTGTGAGTCTGTATATACGTTTTCTACCTCCTCATTTACTGTTGAATGATTAAGGATGACTGCCTTATATTTTTATATTTTTTACCTCTTTCTACATTATTTGTACCTTATCTACATTATTTTTCTTGATGCTGAATAAAAATGGGAAAACAGTTTTGTTGTAGTTCTAAGGTACACTTAGTTTTATGAATTTTAAAACATCATTTTCTCCCATTTGAAGATAAAAATAGCCTAAGGAAGACAATATAATACAAAATGTCCCTACTTATTTTAATTATCCTGCTGAAATACTCTGACTCTGTCATCTGTATTTGTAGCTATAAAAACATGGCTATAGGTTATATATATATATATATATATATATATATATATTTAACAACAAGAACATATCCATACTTAGTTTTATAAAACTATTTTATCATTTAATGTGCAATGTTTTATTCACAATTAAATCTTTGTAAAAAGTGTGATTAAATGTTTATAGACTAAAACTAGTGACATTTTGGATTTCCCTCTCCACCAGAAAAAAGTACACATAGTGTTGTGTCACAGAGGAGTCAATTCACCTGAACAAATCAAATTGCAAGGCCACAAGAAACTAAAAGCTTTAATAAAAAATTATCAATATCTAAAAGAAAAAAAACTTAATAGTTTCACCGTGGATATCTTGGAAAGTGAGACAAAGTTATATCTGCTTAGACCTCTTAAAAATAACACAAAAACAGAAGAAAAAGGTTTTGACTCAGTATTTTCAACATATAAAGATGCAGAAGCATCTTAACTACAAAGATTTTTACTACAAACTTATTTCTTTAACATGAGGTCATCATACAAACCAAGTGGCTGTGGCCACCCCTGTTAACAGTTTTTAATCTTTGTTCTAGATTTTTCATCTTTCACTGAAGTATTGTTGTTGCTGCTGCCCCTACTGTTGTTCTTAATCGTCGCACAAAACAGATCTTCTTGCAATACAAAATCTCACCCAGTAACGTGCGACACACACGCATAGTGAATGGAAACCTTCTCATTTTACTACCTCTTCTCTTCTTACTCTCTTCTGATGCAACATGGTAAATAAAATAAAGTATTTACCATGCTTTTTGATAAAATAAAGTATATCCATCCATTAAAGTGTGTCTGGGGACACACTCATGCTGATCTCTGGTGAAAGTGGGAGAGATAAGAGATGCTGGCCCTGGGGTGAGCCAACCATTTGTCCCTTGGTGGGTGCCACTGATGAGGAGAGAGCAAAGTTGCTGGCAGAATGCCAGTTAGCTGGGTCAGAGGGGAGAGTGCCAAGTGGTAGGTTAAAGTGCATGTGATATGTATGGGAAAAATAGAGGCAGAAAGGTAGAAGTTCTGTGTCAACTCTTTAAGAGAAATTTCTTACCATATACTTCATAGTTTAAAATCCATATTTATTATTTATTTATTAATGATTATGCTTTTAATTGTATCTTTTCACAACCACCTTGGATATT
This sequence comes from Anoura caudifer, assembly GCA_004027475.1. NCBI lineage: Eukaryota > Metazoa > Chordata > Mammalia > Chiroptera > Phyllostomidae > Anoura > Anoura caudifer. The sequence goes on from PVKU01000604.1 coordinate 10,076, forward strand.
GAATCTCTATTTTAAAAGAAACACAATGAACAAAATGCCTATTTTATCAAATTTGGAAAATATCTGGTGACTTTAAGTGTTTTAATATTTTAAATATTCTTTAAATATTTTTCTCTCAGCAACCTGTCCTTAAGGGATTCCAATTACATGTTTATTAGGCCCCTTGGAGTTGTCTGATATCACTTGAAAGTAGGGTCTGAGAGAGAGAAACTTGTAGAAAGAGACACTAGAATGAGTTACCAGGGGCTGAGGGAGGGAGAAGTGGGAGGAGCTGGTCAAAGGGCACCAGTTTCCAGGTGTAAGAAGAGTGAATGATGTGCAGGGTATCTGATATGCAGCACGGTTATTAGAGTTAGTAGTACTGTATTATGATGAGAAAGTTGCTAAAAGAATAGGTATTAAATGTTCTCAGCACAAAAATGAAAGTGTAATTATGTGACACTGATAGAGGTATCAGCTAATGCTATAGTGGTAATCATTTTGCAATATATGAGCACATCATATCAAGATAGTGTATACCTTAAATTTACAAGTTGTTATATATTACATATATCTTAATAAAGTGGGAAAAGTGAAGATAGATACACAAATTGTAAATTAAATAGTGTTTCAATTTTTAAATTTTATAATTGTACTTTGGAAATCCTGACTTTTAAGAAAAATTTTGTGATGAGGTTCTATGTTTAATTAGACAAATTTATACTCACATTGAGTGAGATACAATAAAATTGACAGGGTCTGCAATTTTGCTGCAACTGGATTTGGTAAAACTTTTAAATGAATCACAAAATAGAGACAATTCACTTGAATTTTTGTCATGTAAAAGTATTTGTTAAAGAAAATATTTTGAAGAAACTCAAAAATACAGTACCCATGAAAACATCTATATTTGGTATGAAAGTCACATTTCTCAATAGAAACAAGAAAATTAAGATACCCTCTATTTAGCATTATTCTCTCTAAGCATGTATAAAGCATTTAACATCTATAGAATATTTCTTATTTTAAAAATGTTATGACCCACAAAGAAAATTCAATTAGAGATGTCAAGAACTTTAAATTATTGTTAATAAAAGGCAGTTTTGAAAAAAGTTTCAAGGTTTTATATAGAAAAGACTAAAAAAAAATACAAGTTTTTGCTGGTATACAGCAGTGACATGCTATGACAGAGATGGTTAAGAAAGCTGGAATATTTACTAAAGTATTTTGTTTATCTTAATTCTTGATATTTAATAGTTAACATACTTTTTAAAATTGCTTTTTATACTCATGTACATTTTTAGAATTTTAATTTTGAATTATTTTTAGAACTATTTCATAGGATATTCAATAAGAGAATGTTTCAAACTTATGCAATTTTAATTATTTTCAACATTAATTGAATTATTCGTGTAACTGCATGGCTTAACAATAAAATACTTGGACATTCTCACTCTCCGACCTACATGTGAAGCTTCAGGGCATTCCCCCTTCCCCAGTGAATACTGTCTGCTGCCTCTTTTGTTTCCACCTGGGTTACTACAGCTCCCAGGAAAAAGCCTGGGGGTAAAAAGCAGAGAACTGCAGTCTTCTGCCTTGAACTATGATATCAGAGCTGATCCCTCTGAGAAGTGCAGATGTTCATGATGACTTTAGAATCCCCTTAAAACATTATCAAAATTTCTAGGAAAATATTTGATATCTTAGGATAAGGGAATGAAGCAATGGCCACAAGACTAAATCCTGAAGACACTCATAAGGCAAATGCTTACTAGATATTAACTGTAACTTACTGTAACCTTGAGCTATGGCCATTGATTTATCTATTTGCTTAATATTTGAAAGAACTCTTGAAGTATCCAGGAAAATGGTGATATGAAGAGAATCTCTGAGAACACATTCCCTTTTTCAATTTTCAGACTTTGTCTTCATTATTAAAAACAAAACAAAACAAACACATTATCAATACTTAATTTTGGCAAACAGACATACAGAGGCAATAAGTGTGTTCTTTTATATTGAATACAGATGAGAAAAATCCTAACTGGTATATAAGCAAAGTAAATGATTCTTAAAAATAGTCAACCATCTTAATCAAGCAGGGTTTATCTTTAAAAACATTCAAATATAAGCTTATTTAATATTCTTTTCCCCCTTCACTCTTTGAGTCTATCATCTTTCTTCCACCATTTAAGTATCAGCCTTAGCTTTTCATGTGTAATGTGTAATCCAGGAGTCAAGAAAGTCAATTGAGTTACTGCAAAAAGATTCTAAACTTACCTCCTCCAAACTAACAGTCTTAAAGTAAGCATTGTTTTTTTCAGGGTAATTTCTGGAAGATCCTACACTAAATTCAGAAGGAATAAAAAGAATATGAGATCAACCATAAATCAACAGAAAAAAAAAAAAAAACAAGGTAAGTCATAAAACTTTTTCCCTTCACTGGGAAATAGGCTAAATGTTCAACCAGACGGCGAGAGAAAGGGAAAGAGCTGGGGTCTGTGTCCCATGTTTAGACGCCATCTGAGCCCATGAGCTAGGGTTTTGAGCCTCGTTTTCATTGGTCTTCAGAGGGTGATCCCAGCATTATGAAAGATATCCTGGCAGAAACCCTCCACCGATTTCAGGTATCTTTGAGAATAGTTTGTACTTTGTTATCCATGAGGTGGCCTGCAGTGGGTTTCCTGCCTCTAAGAACAGACTTTTAACCTACAGGGCCGTGGGTCACGTCCAAGTGTAATAGGGTGCAGCCAAGAGGGGGGCCCCAAAAGGGAGTTGGAATGGGGCCCAGAACTCACGGTGTCCAGGGAATATTAGAGGGACATGTAAGATGTCCTCACCCCCTCCCCCACAGGTATGAGTTGGGGGAAGGGACAAATGGAGCAGGGCCATTGAGTTGTTTTGCATAGCAATGGTTTTGCAGATAACCCCCAGAATGGTCATTTAACATATCTATAACCTTTAACTGGTTTCATAGATATGTTAAACAGCTGTGGCCATGCTCTGAGCCAGC